>DWDT01000711.1:0-19079 GCA_018245595.1 Microceris scylla
CCATGATTTATTTTACACGTGTTCATTTATTCGCATTTATTTACACGTGTTCATTTATTCGCATTTATTTACACGTGCTATACGCATGTATCTTATACAAGCGTTTGTTAGACCCGCTAGGGGGCGCTGCTATTTGTATCTCACAAAATTCAAATTCAAATTATTTATTCATCATAAGGTATATACATACATTCAATGAAAGTCATGTTTTAGTTATACATATACTTCGGCTTTGTGTGCCCTCAGGCTATAGTAGACCGGGAGAAAAAAGACGGAGAAAAAAACTCCCAGCACTCTTTTAAATAATAAAATTTGAATAAAGTTAGCCATGTTGCAGTATGGCTACAGTCCGATAAAGAGCACACGTGACAGCCATCATGTGTGTTAATATCAGCTTACTGTCATCTGCTTACAACTTAGTTCTAAAACTATAACATGGTGAGTTTAGAACTTACACACTTTACACAGAACCATACTAATGACATTTTTGTGTATTTTCGAGTGGGTCCTTGCAAGGCTTGACTTCACAAATGGACCCGGTAGGTGGCGCTGCAGTCAGTGTGTCGCGACGTCTGCTGGGGCCGCTAGTATTTTTATAATTGAAGTGTGCATTTATGTGCGTATTGAGCCCGTGTATATTTCAGTAAAAGTAAAATCATGCTGGAATTTCTATTGAAATATTTAGTTTAGATATTTATAATTTAAGATCTTTCGTAATACATGGGAATAACTAGCTTTGGTTTTTGAGTTTACTAGTCCATATATAATTCCACTGTTGGAATATATTTAAGGCACATTAATTTTTTTTTGTGTTTTTTAACTACATGTTCTTAATAAATATTTCATTACCCACAATCATAACAGGGGACACAAAATATTATTATTGAAACTGGCCATCACCAAGATCAGTTAAACGTACGACATGCTATTAATGTTATGTAAGATTTTATTAAGCTAATTGTACCAGAATATAATAATTTTTATTTTGGCTTTTAGTAACATTTTTGTATATTTTTAGAGTAAATAACAATAAAAAAGAACGCCAAAAACGATACAGAGAGCAGAACAGAGAAAAATTGAAACAGCGTGAAGCAGAAAGAAGAAAACGTATACAATATTTACGAAGTATTGCCGGACCATCTACTTCTTCAAGCAGAAATAGAATAGAATCAAATAATGGAGAAATAATAGTTGCTATTTCTCAAAGTTCATCTGCTTTGGAAAAAAAACAGACATCACTCATTCAAAATAATGTGCAAGCTGATGAACTGAGTGCTCTCCAGAACAAAAGAGAACGTCAAAAAAGATACAGGGAGCAAAACAGAGATAGATTGAAGGAGCGTGAAGCGGAAAGGAGACGTCGGCAAAATGCAGAAATGATTACAAAATTATCTGCTTCTCCGAATATATAATTTTCAGAAGTAATTGATGATCCAGTAATAGATAAAATATGCACAAACCATTGATTTTAGCCGGGGAATTCAATGCAAATTTTTCAAAAGATGAATTAATGCCATTAATTACATTCCTCCAAGAAGAATTTCAATTGTAAATTAACAACAATTCAAGAGAATCTACGACTAGATGTCGAACAACAATAGATGCTGTATTCATTAGATACCTTGATAATGTTATGCTCCATACTTTTGTAACACACAGCAGTTATCATCGACTAATCGTCACAGTTACACCATCGGAGGCGACCTCGAATATAACTACTCGTATTACATAAGTCACTCATTAGAAGAATTGAGTTTTTTTTAATTTTTTTAAGTATTGATTTTGATTCTTTTGTATATAATGAATATAAATGTTTACTAAATAAATAGTCATCATGTTTTGGAAAAAAAACCGTAATATTTTATTTTTCATTATGCCATATTTGGTTCCCGTCATAATCTGTCCTTTTTTGCATACGACTTTACAAAATAATTTCGTTATTCCATATCTGCCAGGCGTCCTGTGACGGCTCATTATTTTTATATACATATGTGGATAGAATGAAAGCCTGGCGTAATTGAATAACTATAAAACACTTCTGTTTATGAGAATTGTATGCAGTCCTTGAAATAGTAGTATTGGCTGGTTCTAGATGTAACTTTTTCTTGTTTCTAGTTGAAATTGTCGTCTCGATAAATTAACCATGAAAAGCTTTAATGGAGCATGAACCCTATATTCCCAGTTAGCACAAATAACAAAGATGTATTTTGAGCAAGGACATCACTTACATTGAACGCCACAAAATATTTTTAACCATAATATTAGTATTGTAGTTTATGTAACTAGTAGCTCGGAGTTGTGCCCCTTATATGGCTCACCCCCTATTCCGTTGGACGTATAAAGTACCTCTCGGGGAAGTACCGATATGCTGTTATGGCATGATATGTTATTAACGTAAGATCACGCCTGCCATCCCCGAAGGGGTAGGCAGAGGGGTGTAGTACATTCCCACGTTTCACCAGTTGCGTTTAAGTCCCACAATGGAATAGGTGGTGAGCCTATTGCCATACACCAAGCACACATCCAGACTCCGAGTCACTACTAGAATTTCTAATTTAGAAAAATCCAATAGTATCCGACCCGGGATTTGAACCCAGGACCTCCCGATCGGCAGTCGGTCTTGCAACCACTCGACCAACGAGGCAGTCAACTAAAATATTAGCCAGTATAATTAAAACTGGCTAATATTTTGATAATTGGAAAAACAAAATTGCTTTGAACACCCATGCTTATAAATACTTTTTTTATTTACCTTCCTTGCAATTTATTCAGAAGCATCAAAAAATTAAATCATAATTTTACAAAAGGCAGACGGAGACGTGACTTATGTTCTACTAACGGCTGTTAAAACGTACGCACTGGCAACATTACATCACCTTAGTCCCTCGCCCTGTACGGTGTTACCAGTCTTTTTTCACAAACTCCAATAACGGGAAGTAATGGGCCATGAATCATCTAAATTACCCGAATATAGCAACATTTTTTGTGCCGTGTGCCGAGTATAGATTTAAATAGCTGCGTGTTTTGTAAAATAAAATATGTCTGTTACGGAGTCGGGAGCCGTCGCGGAATCTGGTAACACAAATCACACGGGAAGGCTTTTTTATTCATACGTAATCGGGAACGACAAGCTATGGTGTCTTAATAAGTGTTTTGATTTTTATACTGTAATATGTCAAAGTAATATAGCAGTGATAGCCTAGTGGTTAAGAATTCAGCTCCTCACTCCGGGGTTCCGGGTTCAAACCTACCGCGCGCACCTATTTACAAAAAGTGCGTTTTAAGTTTAAATATCACTTGCTATCATCTTAGAAAAGAAATTTTAAGGTGTGTGAAAGTCTACCAACCCGCACTTGGCCAGCGTGGCAGACTATGGCCTTAACCCTCTCAATATGAAATGAGACCCGTATTCCAGCAGTGGAATTGTAATGGGTTGAAAAAAAATATGTCAGTTATTATTACAATGTTTAAATTTGGAATGAATTTAAATGTCACTTGTTTGTCATCGCGACATCGTCAAATACGTATAAAAATATGACGGTTTATTTTATACCGTTTAGAGTTTGTTACAATACAAGGCATTGCATGGTCCAGTAAAGATAAGGATCATCAAGGGTGCTGATAAGAAGCTTTTATACAAGAAAAAGGGATACTCGACGGTGTGATATATTTATTATAATCAACTCCTCAAAACAACAACAGCTGATCTACCAATATTCGAGAAAAATATCGATTGTCTCTAATCGATATCACGATTATGTATATGGATAAATCGATGTATATAGATGCCATAGTAGGCAAATATTCAGCAGCGAATGGCAACTGCCTGGCAAAGTTTCGGGATATGGCTGCCGTCACCGGACAATGACCGTGAAACTTAGGGACCTTGTACACAAGATCATTATAAAACTGTGTCGTAGCAAAATATATGAAGGCCTTTTCCATAGACAATAACATCCAATGGTGATAATTAGCGGGAAACGCAAGGAAAACAGAGCTCACAACCAGATAGAAATAATAATGCTTAGGATAGCCTATTTCAGTCCACTGCTGGACATAGGCCTCCCCCAAATGATATATTATAATGAAATGATATAATGATGATATGACGAGAATGTGTAAAATAAAATATCATGATTTATTTATCGAAATTAATTTTCACCAACGCTGTTATTTCGAATATTTGAAAAACATGTAACAGTAGAGAATTCACTATGGTTTAACAAATTCAATTCACCGCAGTACAGTACTCGGAACACAAAAGCTTTCAATAGATCTATGCAACATCCATTTTTGATTTGAATAGTGCTATTTGTTACATTAAATTCAGTTCTGAAAGGTGAGATATATCTGGCACTCAGTGCTCTCTGCCTACCCTGTAGTAAACCTGACGTGATGATGTAAAAATATACCTATAGATATAATGTTATATTATGTAAATACTAACTCAATACATAGTTACTCGTTGTTAAAGTTTTTTAAAATTGATATGCGAGTAGGTACGTCAATGCGCAGTCTTCAATTAGTCAAATAAGCGAATCCAATGTGGCATGAGAATAATTATTAAGCACATCACTGACCGAAATTGTCAATATGAAATATTCAACACCACAACATTCAGTTCACATTTCACAAATGTACATACCTATATTTGGTACGACAATTAAATATTTCAGACTGTCGTGTATTCTAGTCAGACGTAAATTTGTGTCATACGAAGCGATTGACGTAAGCTCCACATGTCACAACGTGCAGTCTTCCGAAATACGTCCGATAGAATCCATTAACCCGACTTGCGGATGGTGTCTTCAATCATGGCAGCATCGAATATGACGTCCTATTTCCGAATACATTGCCTACATGTGCCCACTTTATTGAATGAGATATCTTCTGTACAGTAGTTCCATTTTTAGTAGAGATGTTTCTGAAATATTTTCTTATTCTTTGCACGTTAATAGATTATTTAAAAAAAGCAGATTAGATTAAAGTATAACATAAATACATAATTTCACTGTTCTGAGTATAATTGTTACCAGGTGCGGAAGTCGTCGTTTATGGCAACCCGATCTCTGCCGAATATTCTTAGCACCTTCTACCCCGCCGTTAGCCGTGGTCGCTGCAGCAGTCAGAAATAGCGAATGTTATAATGCTGGATTCGGAAGGCCAGGGATCGGAAGGGCTGGCGACGATTAGGGGAGGCTTGTCCAGCTGTGGACATCTAGAAGCTGACGATGATGATAATCGTTGATTTTCCAAATCAATAAAACTAGCTACTCTCTATATGTTAGAGACCGTATATTTACAGTCATATCCATTACATTGGAAACAAAGAAAACCCAAAGGAAACACAATCTGGAAAAACCCATTGTGATTCGATTTTTGCAAACTATGCTACACATTTTCATCACTTTGTAATAGAAAGTGTAATAATAATAATAATAATAATAATAATAATCATTTATTTCATGGAAAACTTACCATAATGATTAATTAATACAAAGTTGTTAACAACAAGGAATCCCTAAGTTATTTAGATCTGTATCAGTAGTTGAGGCCATCCTAGTAAGCATTTGTAAAATGCTTGTGTCAGGACGCCTCGCTCTTCCATATCTATTTTAGGATTTACTAGGGCTACTATCTTTTAGGGTTTACAAAATTTGTCATTTGTTTTTACAAAATTTGTCAAAATTATTTGATCGAAAACTTTCTAGAATTGTTACACTTTTGTTTCGACAAAATTAGTATCTAATATTTATATAACGCCCTTTTCATGCTGAGTTATTGGATAGGTAACTTATTCAAGAATACAGAACGGGTAGGCCTTTAAAGACCAAAACCGCTGGTCGAAGCGAATACGTTCAATGTGATACCGAAGCTTGCTATAACGAAGGTTATAATTAATGTACTCTTAAAGAAACACGGTATCATCAGGAGGCGCTAGCGTACGACTACCCTACACAAAAAAACAAAATGGCCGTTTTATGAGCAACAAATAAATCTGAATTTAATTACATCAATTAATGTAAGGTGTATTGCATAATAACTTTCATTTACAAACCTCATCAAGGTCCGAATGTATTTGATTATCCAATAGGTGAACGTCAACTGAATTTAGAGATTGTTATTATAGATTCCATTGCTTGTATATATTTCTTACATTTGAGGTTATGTTTACTCTGAGTTACAAAAACACATTTTTTTTATAAAAGTGTTACAAAGTAGTGGCCGTACCGATTTTGTTTTACCCTCGTGTCACACAATTTTTGTATTAAGTTGTATGTTTCCCAGAGACAAACAGTGTAAAATGACACCCGAGATGCGGGTAAAACAGTTTAATGTGTCGTAGTCACGGCAGGGACAGACGGCTAGGACAAGTTGTTCAAGTAATCATAATCAATATCAAGACCGGGTACATTCTCGGGTTGGTTTCGCTTTGATAATTTTTTAAAAGCTCTCTTCTACAATAAAATTAATTGATTATTTTTGCTGATCACTAATTTATTTTTTTGCAATTAATTACATTTCTCTGTTATTCACTTTACCCTGATTTAGCTTAATAAAATTTATTTCATTATAAGGATAATAAATAATAATCACAGATTTATAGAAATATACACGGAGAAAATGTATTGATTCTATAATTAAAAGCTAACAATGTAGGCACGCTTGTTGTTATATTAAAAATGCAAACATACAAATAGTAGGGATTGTAGTTTTGAAATTTAAATATACATGTGTACTGCCGTGCGGCGGTGGTCGGATTATGGTATGGATTTAAAGTCCAGGTGGCAAACAAAAGCACGTGGGACTTTCCAACTAAGCCCTCAAGGGTTGGAAGTTTAGCATCTGTGACCGACGTCGGGTTAAACTGAGTCGTTTTGATGTGGATATTTATAGATCTCAGTCATCACTTAACACTAGTTGATTTACGTTCGTAAACTTTACTTGCGATAAGATAATTTTATCATACATTTTAATTTGTTAAAGTAACAAACACTGAGATCATATCTATAATTAGCACGTTCTTGAAAAGCCGTTAAAATAACAAAGGGTAATATAAATTACGAGAACATTCTTTTGTGGGACATTATAAAAGTAAGACGACGTCGTTACAAACTGTGTCATATGAGCTGTCGGTTCCCGAACCGAACGTGTACAATTATTTGAGTCGAAAAGGTGTGGGGTTTCCCGCGTTGCGGTTGGCTGCCTTCAAAACAATATCTACACCGTGATGCGTGCGTATCTACATCTAGCCACCTGTCGGATACATTACAATAAAAATACAAAAATAATATCTCCACTTCAGATGGTATCATGTAACCGTTCGGGGAACGGACGACGCAGGAATTAATAAATATAACTCATTTTATCTGACTACGACACGGACATATTTTATACAATAAAGTTAATCGTTTCCAAGTAAACCTCTGGAGGCTTACCACTTAAATTACTATGCGTAAAAATGATATTTAGTTGCATTATACATATGTACATTCATTTCTTAAAGTACTTAGATTAAGAGTTTTTTGTCACAAAAGGCATAGAATAATATGTTAAAACAAAATATTTCTCGAATAACAAATAAAAATAAAATATGTGACATGTTTTAAACATCAAAAAAATATACAACTTTCAGTATGTTTTCGTTTCTAAGCGATTTCATATCATAGGGCAAAAATTCTCGATAAATTAAGGGTTGTCCTGCTTCGTGTCGTAAATACAAAGCCTCTCTATTATACGCCCTACCGCTAGCATTCTCTACGTGGCTACGAGTATCTGGAATACTCTTAATAACTTTGTGTAAGATCGACAAATAAAGGTATGTATTAACTTTATATTATGTACTAACAGATTCGTAATACGATACAACTCCCACAAAACAGATCAAATTCTCCCAAAAAACCGCAGGGAGTGACGCACTGGCAATACCATGATGGGAAATAATAAAAAACATAAATTACAAATACGTTAACAAATTATTTATTAGGAAAACGTCTCGATATTATTTTTTTATAGCTAACGGTAAGTTAAGTATTATGCATTTCTTTTTTTATTGAATATTAAAGCAATGCATATTAAACTTATTATTATTAACATTAAACCATTCAACTGTCAAATGCGACACGGCCCACAGTTACTAGTACGTAAATACATAAGTACATAATATATTTATGCGATTGATAAATATCTGATATGTTGCAGTGATATTAGTTAAGAAAATATTTGGTTCTGAGTGTTGGATTAAAAGTTAAATCTTATCTGCGTGCATGAGCTGATAACGTTGCCGTATCTTGTAACCGAACGTGAATGTGCGCCAAAACTGTGTATTCCTGTAATTTTATTGCCAGTATTTTTCTCGAGCATGTAAACACAGTCGATAAATATTTGACAACGTCAAGACAGATAACCAAAATATGGCTATCTTATTTACAGCCACGTAGTATCGTGTATGGATGTGCACGAAATGATCAAAAAAAAAAAAATAATGGACCCATTTATGTGTTCCCACTGTGGGAATATGGGTCTGAGAGGGTTAAGGCCATAGTCTGCCACGCTGGCCAAGTGCGAATTGGCAGACTTCGCACACCTTAGAAAATATTTTTTTTTTTATAAATTCTAAGATGTACACCAGTAACTATTCCTCACGATGTTTTCGTTCACCCTTAGCAAGTGACATTTAAATTTAAAACCCACTTTTGTAAAGAGACGCGCGCCATCGATTTGAACCCAGCACCCCCGGAGTGGGAGGTTGAATTTTTAACCACTATGCTATCGCTGCTTTGAAATTGAAATTGCTGCTGTGCACGAAATGATCAATGATTATCATATATTTATATGGCTAATGACGTCATTCTGATGTTCATTTACAAACAATGGTCAATCATAGTAAGGCACAGGCAAATCTGTTGTCCTATAGGTACGTTACGCCAGTGGTCAAACCACAGCCATGTAAAGTTTAGCTTTAAAAAAAATAATTATTAAAATTCTAAATATCAGAATTTACAGGTCAATGAAAACTTTAAATCATAAACTACAATTATAAACTAATCAATTATGTAGTTTATCGCGCGGTTGTGAACAAAATATACAGTGTAGTAGTTTATAATTATGAGCATTTGTTATGATTTTGTTTACTGCTGAGTTAACATTACAATTTACACGTTTACTATCGCGAACTTTTAAAAAACTATTTAAGACAGATAAATCCATTTCGCATTATTTTCATATATGTTTTTTTACGGTTTATGTTATATGTGTGAAAAGTTTTTAGGTCGCATAATCTTTTCCGAACGAATACACACTTTTTCTAAGGTCGGACTATTTAGAGAAAGATCTACACGAATTATATACTTAACCTTGTGCGGTAATTAACTAATGCAATGTTGAAAGTCGTATTAAAATGTCTTATCGTAACTCCTGAGATATGAGCGCGCAAATAGACGAACAGACAAACTTTTGACGGGCAAGTTGGCGCGCGAAAGCACAAACGGTCGGATGCTACTAGATATTTAATACTATACATTGTTGAAAGCCATAATAAAATGTATCATGGTAATTCCTGAGACGAGAGCGAGAAAACAGATGAACAGGTGGGCAAACGACTGGATTTTTGGCAGACGAATTGGCGGACGGAAGCACAGACGGTCGGATGCTACCAGATACATTTTTGCTATTTGGTGAAGTATAACATTCGACTCAGCAAAAAGTTTAGGTACATTGTGGCAAATCAACTCAATCAACAAGCTGGAATTAACTATAGTTTCAGCAAAATAATGAAGAAGACACGGCAAACACGTTAAACAGGAAATAGGGTTAGAATTAGATTTTGATCATCACACAGACTATGCCAACCTTGAAGTTAAAATTAAATGCTAAAGTTGAATACATACAATTTTAAACATTAAAAATAAACCATATCCATCAAGCTATGGCATTCTCACGTACATTTTAGATGAAGTAGTTACTTAGTACTAGTTAGTTACTGGGTAGTTACCCAGAACTTGGAATAAATGCAGAGCAAGCAATTATACCACTTTAAAGGATGGTAGGAAATCTTTCCGCGAATATTAGGAGATTTCTTTTCCTTGGCACATTTAAATAGCTTCAGAAAACAATTGAATGTGAGCTGGTCCGCTGGATTTGTTACAGGAAGTCGCTCTCAATGCAACTCAACCCTCAGCGAGTTCAGTTTAGAGTCGCTCGTTTATTCCGGTTCACTGGAAATAGTTATAGTTGAGCCGGAGCTGGTCTTATTGCCCGAACGTGTCGCGCGCCGTGCGACCACGTTCCTCCGTTTTGCGTAGGCCACGTTCGCGGAATATACGATTGAGTTATTGCAAACGATTTTAGCTTGCACGCATAAATTATTGTGTGCGCAAGTAATTTGAGTATTAAATGTGGTGGACGGCTGCCAAAGGAAGGCAAATGTTGCAGTGTAACTTTTCGCTAGTACGTCAGCCGTTACGAATGAATATGCAACCATCAGAGCCCTTGGACAGAATTAGGATTTTTTTTTCTTTTTTTTCCAATTTACATTTATTTACAATATTTTCTCATTCGTAGACTTCTAGTTCTATCTCAACCTTATCATGAAGAGTATTGGATTATTACCGTTATGATAAAAAAAAATTAAAGATCATTGTGTCATTTAAAATCTAGTGGTATCAATCCTCATTGAATGGTTTGCGCTTTTTTGTTTAGGTCAACGTCCAGGATACGATTTGACGAACACGATACGCTGAAGTTTGGAAGCCAGAATTCACGGTCTATTGCTTGCTATGAAAACCGAATGAAATATAAGATGGCGAGTCCAGCCCGCTCATGTGACAAACCGTGTCAAATTACATAAATGGTCCATTACTACAATAATTGCCAAGAGATTACTTTTTAATAGACGACAAGCAAAGAAGGCGTTGAATGGCTTCTCGATTAGACACGCTATAACTGTAACCATTTTTTGCAAATTTTCATTAAATGTTTCATCACGTTGTAATTGAGCGACAATATTTTGTGATTTAAGTTCAGAGATCGATTGGAAGTTTTCTATTTTCGAATAAGTTTTAAACGTTATTTGCATCTTCTTGAAAAACAAATTTGTCATAAATATGATTTTCCAAGTCGTGTTTACTGTTAGTGTAATTTTTGTTGTGTTTAAAAATTGGCTGGTGTTGAGATATTTACTAGTCGGGATGTAGGACAGTTGAAGGACATGTTTTGCTGCGCCCGATGACATGTTCAGTTGTCATGCGCCGGTCGCCTCGTGTTCCGGCATATATTTGTATTCGCGGAGGTTGACGCCCGATCGCTTGGCTGCAGGCCAACTGATTAAAAGCTTATAGACATGTCGCTTGGCGTGAAATGTGTGCTTTTGCGATATATGTCACATGTCTTTCTTACACAAAATGTGGGATTTCATAGACATAACGTGTTAAGTCTACGTGTAAATGTATTTATAACAAATAATGTCTATATTTAGGCTGCGTTATAGTAGTAGATATGATAAAGTCCTTGGTTTTGATCTTCTTGGTCTACTGCTTGTTAATATGTAACTACTGCGAGTGTTTTGCTAACAAACACCCATAATATTCGTATAACCTTCCATATATTACAAATAGAAACAATATGGCTTTTCGTTTAAGTAAAGACAGCAGCAAACGAAAATACAGTCGTTACAACTGGCCGCTGCAGACATGGTCAATTGTGAGCGACCTAGAACAGGATTCTTAGTTTAGTTACTGAGTTGTTAATACGGATATTACCTACTTTTGGACGTCAGGATTGTTAGGTACAGCAAGTTAGGTTAGAGCAAGAAAACATGAAGGTAATCTGTACCTGTCGTATTCAAAATTTATTATTAGCACTGCTGCATCGCAAATAAATGTAGCGCTGGTGGCTTCTCGGGCGAACATCAAATCGGAAGACTAATCAAAAAGACAAAACAATGCTTTTTAAAGATCGTTTCAAATCCGGCCTATTATATAATCGTAGCCGAGCGGCGCCTGTCCCTTGCGCCGCTGCTGCCTCAGTTACAGCTAATGAAAATACGTACACAGAGCACGTGGCCGGTCGCAATCAAAACAGCAGCTAACTGCGGCCCGTCCGCGTCGCCCAGATATACGGCCGGATATAGTGGTGTTGGTATCGCACTGTTTCTTGACGCGCGATACACAATTGATACGTCGATTGGATAAGTGCGGAGATGTGCGAACACTGATTGTAATTACTTAACGCCCAGCGACAAACAACGATCACTGATGTTGTTTAACGTACGCTTATATACTTAGGTACATATTGTCATAGGGCTGGCAGTGACAGGATGATACAGTAGATATTTACACCGGGTTCTAAAACGAAACGAGTTCGAAAATAATTCGCACTTTCCCACTTTAATCACAGTTGTTTACATTAGAATGAAGAAAGATAAAAGTGACGATTTACAGAAAAAAAAAAGTTGTTATTCGATAATTTCATACTGATAAATGGAAAAGGCGCGGATTATAGACGCATTTGAAGACCTCGTTACAGCAGACGGGATTATAAGATTAACAATGAACGTATTATTTTCAATATATTATGATGTATTAGCGATTAGTAACAGTCTTTCTTAAACTTGGCGATAACGCAATAGGTAGACCCATTGGCTACTTCTCGGGTGTTGTAAATGTGGTGTCAAGCGGCCTGTTGCCTGTTCGTCGGGCTAAATCCATTAAAAAAAAAACTTTCAGAATCTATGGGCCAGCGTGTCGTTCTCGGTCACTTCTGGATTAGCGCGCGCAGTTGTCAAGAGAGCTTAGATAAAGTATAATTGAATACGTGTATTTTGCTCAAATCAGCCTTCAACGTTCTTGACTGAAGCTGATAATTTGGATGATCGATTGTTGGAATGTATGCCAGCTTATGCGCTTATTAATTAGGTGATTGTGTTTTTTTAGATATAGAATAGGGAACGCAAATTATGTCAGCAGTATTAATAGATGTAGGACATAAATGTGTGTTAATGTTATCGGATTGTCTGCCTCGTTGGTTGAGTGATTGCAAGCGTGACTGCTGATCAGGAAATCCTGGGTTCGATCCAGGGCCAAGCAGACTATGGTTAGGTTATTCGAACTTGAAATTGTTAGTAGTGGCACGGATTTTGTATTTGTGTCCGGTATACGACAACAGGTTCGCTCTCCTATTACATGGTGGGACTTACAACATAACTGGTGAATTGTGGCAGTGTACTACACAGATACTGTGTATCCCTTCGGAAAAATACCAATGTTATGTTATTTTATAAGAGTATATGAACAGCTGGGCAGAGAGTTATAGGTAATCTTACTACCTAGGGCTCGTGGCACATACGGTACCTATGTATATAATAAGCTATAAGAAAAAAAAATTAAAGAAAGCAAATTCGTTACTCAAAGATGGAAATGATTTACAACATTCCGCATTGTATTCATTATTATTTAAAAAATAATATGTCTTTGTTAAACAGGTGTATTTCATATGAATCGCGGCGAGCCAGTTTGCTACATAGCTAGATAAATGTTTGATACCTTTAGTTTCTTCATTTCCCTAAGCGTTACGCGTGGCGCAATTATATTCAATGTGGGACAAGCAAAAATAAAATAAAAATTCCAAATGCGCTGGTGTTTTCTACAATGTTTTCTTGTGTAGGTAGGTTTAGTGTTGCCATGCAATTATACATTGTGCCGTACTTGCGCCCGCACTTGGCGGTAATAGTGCGAAAATTATTGTTATTTGCGGTCCCCCGCGGCCCGCATCGTGGTGGCGCGACAAGTCGCATCGTAAACATGCGCATGATTTGTCGCATGGAATGGCATGTCGTTTGTGGTTCTCCATACCTAGCTTGCTACAAAGGAGTCTGTGTAATTCAGTACTCTGACTAGGATAATTTTATTATTTATGAAATTTACGAGAGTATACTTTTGTTTGTGTTATAAAAGCAATAATTATCGGGTTTTTTATTAAGTACAAAATACTTCGTAATAGGCTCACCCCATATTTCATAGGACATACTATAATTCTTTTTCTTCTTTCTTAAGAAGAATACTATAATATAGCAAGCAAAACGTGGGAGCATTACAGTCCTCTAGTTACTCCTTCGGAGGGATATAAGTGCGGCGTTATGTTTTGAAAGTACTAACACAGCAGTAATTAGTGTTTTGTTTATTCAGTATAGCTTTTTTTTTACTTAGCACTTGGCATCAGCTCTGCGTGAAGGAAAGCAAATGCGTGGTCTATGGAGTACGTAACATGCTTGGTTGTGACAATCAAAATGCTAGTTTTTATGCAAATGATCAAATTTTTTTTATGTCGCTGGGCCACACGTTTTAATTTGGTCAAGTGTGAGAGGTAGCGCGGCGGCTGTGATGTGGCGCGCTCGGAGGGTTGGAAGTCGTTGACTCGGCAACGGCGTGTCCATTCAGACGTGTTTGCTCGGCGCGACACAGGTGTCATGGCGACGTGATTACATACGATATTTGTGATGCACGAGAAACGGGCGCTGGACATTCGTTCCTACAGCCACTATATGCGACATATGTTTTAAAGTTGACATCAGAATTTAAAATGGAGAAATAGGCTAAAATTAAGGGTAACTAAGACAAAATATATGTATTATAATAAGAATTAGGCATAAAAATGGGATTGATTATATTTTATAAAATAATTATATTACAATGTTTTTATACATACATACACTATTATAATATGTAGTAAAATGAATAAATAAATGTTTTATAACTCGCATTCTGCGTAGAGGTACTGCTAATATACTCCTGACTGCACGTTTGGGTTTCAGAGTGCACTGTAAAGAATAGGAAGCTTTGTTTTTCTTTCTTCTCAACAAGCATTGTTATATTCAAACAAGTGAGGCAAGAGCCACGGTTATATATTTCGCGGTAAACTTTATGAAACGAAGGTTTATACGATGATTTTTTCGGATTTCAAAAACCTTCGCATCGAAAACCGAAGCTTGCGATTCGAATTTATTGGAAGCCAAAAGGTTTCACTTTGATCGTTTAAATAATCTACGTGCGAATGAAAACGTGTCAATTGCTGAGTTCTTTTAAATGCTTTCCTACATACATATGTATATGCAAACGCAGACGACTCGACGCATTTTTCCTACAGAATATTTACATATAGAAACGGCAAACTACATATGAGCTATCTAACATACCTGTAGTATTTTCCTTCATTAAACGTTTTGATACATTCTACGTATACAAACATTGATAACATCGTAAAAGGCATAAAGAAATCATTTAACCATATCGATATCCTAGATCTGAATGATTTTTTAAAAGCTCTGTACGTTTGAGTTGTTGAACATATTCTCTTCCTTGAGCATGGGACGCATAACATAGCCGGTAAAACGTGAGAGAACTGCATATCTCTGCCTACGCTTCGGGGAAATAAGGGCGTAATTTTATGTTATGTTTATTGCGTTTGGTAGGCGAGCAGTAACTTCTACAGTAGTCACGCCCGCGCGTTTTAGAGCATGTAATTTCTAGTTATATATAGACGGTGTATATTTATTATTACCTACTAACAATCCAGCAGCAATTAGTCTGTTCTCATACAGCTCATTGTTCAATGCTCGCGGGCCAGAAGGGCGCGGTATTGAAGGCCGAATGAGCGGTGATCAAACGCATAATAATTTACATGATCTGTAGTCAGGGGCGAAAAGGGTCAGGGTTTTATTGCATTAAAAAGGGTAGCAAAGGTGAATGAATAATGGTGGAGATTGAAAGTAAAGAGCGTATGAGATTTACGAATATTTTTAAACGATTCTGACGCCTAGCAGTTGAGGGTTGAAGATAATATTTGTTAATGGAATGTTCAGTTATAATTTAAAAGTATTTTAGACGGTCATGGTTAACACAGCAACTACGTCTCATTGTAAGCATCGTTACCCGAACCCGGTACGAAGGTTAAGGGTTAGGGAAGTAGTGGGAAACTGTGCCTATCATATTATACGTCAGATGTATTACACCCTGGCAGATATAGGTAGTACACCCTACTGAATAGTAGACCATCATCGAGCGCCGATCTCACTTCATATTGATATACGTCAAAAAACATTCCCACTTCCAAGTATATTCAACGCATAAAATGACCGCTAAGTATATTGCGACCCTTCTGCGAATAGCCATGAAATAAGAAAATAAAAACCATTCGCAGAAGAACAACACTGAAATGAAGCGGTCAAGTGTGCGACGAAATCACTATCCAACGCTTTCAATTGGTAAATTGATTGCGAGCTAAAGAAGTCGATGTTATTTAATGAAATGTGTCAAAGTAGATGGCGGAGCGCTTGTACTTGCAGAGTAATGAATGAGAAAGAGTGATTGAGAAAGAGTGCATGAGCAAAAGTGAATGAGCAAGAGTGAGCAAGAGTGAATGAGCAGGAGTGAATGAGCCAAAGTGAATGAGCAAGAGTGAATAAGAAAGAGTGAACGAGAAACGCAGCGTCGGAGTTTTGGTTCCTCTATTGCTATCGCTTTCAGGTTACAGTTATGTGCTTTTTGCGTGTACACTAGTCCGTTACGACTAGATTGCTTGCTGTCTAAGAAGTGGTATTGTTAAAGGCTGAATATTGAAGAGATAATAAAAAATGGTCGATAAATAAATTAAAAAGAGTGAAGCCGATATAACGTTATCAGTAACTGTTCAATCTCTGTTACACATTATTGTACATTTAATTTAGTTTTTGAGAAACGACTGAAAACTTAGGTATATTAATATCAACTGTTTTAATATCATCATAATCATCAGCCTATCCTAGTCCACTGCTGGACATAAGCCTTCCCAAAAAAGGGGAGATCGCAGGGCACAGCTTTTCGCAACACCGACGCTGCTGCCCGTCGGAGGCCAGGGCATTTAGCCGTGCCTGTTTAGCCTGCGCTATACCGCAATCAGCCGGTCGCCAGGGCCTCGTCTGTTATAGCACGGTGCAGGTCAGGTTGACTCGGGCTTAGAATAGCTTAAGAATTTTCATTGTGTTTAAGTTAAGTTAGTTGTCAGAATTGAGGTCAATTAAAATCCGGGTAGTTACTATTGATTGAACAAAGTCAAAAGGTACGCACTAATTAAAATTGATTTGTAATCAGATACGAATTTAAAGCGGACAAAGTAGATAAACACAACTAGTACAATATTATAAAATCTTAACTAAGTTTTGTGCAGAATATTTGTGTTTACTAGCGAGGCAGCTTAGCTGGAAAGCGCTGGACTGTTTCGACAGATGTGAAAGAGTTGTAACGAGTGGTATTCAGGCGCGTCTTGCCTACGACGACATTACGCGCATGTACCTACATATTTAGTATCCAACATTAAAACATACCTTTAAGGATTTTACAGTGGCATATTTTAAACGAATACAGCCAGCGAAATATACCGTCTTACTGCTGTTTCATGTAACGAATCAATATTATCGGTCTGTCCAGTCCACTGATGGACGTAGACCCCTGTTTGTTCTTGTCCATAGTCCCCACGCTGGGCATGCGGGATGCACACACATCAATTACCTTAAGACTCATCGGCGGTGCGAAAGACTGGATAATCTAAAGTCGTTAAGACTGGATAATCTACAGCATTTTAGCGTGAACATAAAAGTACGATTAGGTATATTACACACTAGCTTTAGGGATGAATAATCTAAAAGATGTTCCAACAACGAATAGTAAAGTAAAAGCTTCGATTCAAATAGGCCTCTTTAAAAAAAACTCAGCCATATATTCGAGAAGCCATGTACATATGTACATGTACGTGTATGTGTATGTTTGTGTGCGTGTGTGCAGGCCCATGTCCGAGATTAGCGCACGCGATGCTAATCACGTACCGCTAATGCAGCGCGCCGCGAGAATAGCCGGCTGACTCACTAGTGTAGATAACGCACAATGGGCCCGCTTGCATCTCGCGGAAACTTACATAACAATATAATGATTCATTCATTAATGGTGAACGTACAAGCTAATATTATGGTTGGATAATGTATCGTTGGTTTCGCTCACGTGCACCATACGTGTTTGTCTTCTATTAACCGCTTTGAAAGCTTTCGCGGTGACCATTGTTGCTAACGAGGAGAATAGGGTGGAATTTCTTTCATTTTTCATTTATTAAATTGAAGTAGGTAGTTAATTGACGCTCGCCACGTGGTTTTAAGCGATTACAATAGACCGTAGACATGACTAAATTTCAAAATGGACTAAAGTTTTTCTAAGAGCTGTCGCATATTCGTAGCGCGTCTTGAAGACAGTGAAGACATAGCGAGCAGGTCTCGGATGTTACTGTGTTAGGCTACCGCAAATTTTCAAAATGTTGGGAATTCATTACCGCGGGTTAATTTTCTTGACCATATGTTGTATGAGAATGCAAGGCCAATGTGTAAATGACAACTATAACAATATATAACGTTCATGAGGTATGCACATTTATATCTTATAATGAATAAGATTGAATTTGATAGATATTATTTTATAGGTTTAATACTTATCTATTTACTGCATATGTCCTTGAGCATGAGAGAGTAACAAACATATAAAGTAATACTTATATTCGAAGTGTCCCGTGCAACAGAGTCGAGACGACGCGATCTACTCACAAGGCACCTTATCAGTTACAAAGGCCGTCCTAGTACAATTATCGGAGTGAATATAAGTTTTATTGGTAGCCAGCTTGTTTACACTTTAATCAAAGTGTTCGAGATTGGTTTGAGAGCTGAAATTGGCAATCAGGGCGTATCTCGGGGCGGGCGCGCGGCAGCGCACAAAACGTTAATTTGGGTGAATCGTCGACTAACTTAATCACGGGGTCAGCTCTATACCCGACAATTTTCTGCTTGACAAATCAATCTTGTCTTTGACGTTTCGTACGTGACGTACGACGTAAACATATATAATTTTTTTTAGCTATGTAACTACATATGTGAGGAGTATCAAACACGTAGAAATAGAAGTCTGTAACTATTGAGAAATAGAAGTCTGTACTAGTGCCGGGTTCAAACCCACGGCGCGCACCTCTTTACAAAAAGTGCGTTTTAAGTTTAAATATCACTTGCTATCATC
>DWDT01000712.1:0-19071 GCA_018245595.1 Microceris scylla
GTTCATTGGTAAACGATTTAACCATCCTTAAAAGTTGAGCAATAACTATTTAATTTTTGGCTATGTTATAATTTAACTACATATGTTTCTGCATCTCTGCATCCGCATAATATAGGTGTATAATGTGTATTTTCGACGTAATATTTAATTTACTAGGTTTTAGTAAATTTATGCAGATAATATGTTAATAATAATATCCAAAGTATTAAAACCCTGCGCATGAACAGTAACATTTTTATAAAAAATATGTATTTCATTTCACTTTTCTTGCAACCTTAAAAAACAGGGTAATTAGACAAATATTTGTTAATTGTCCTAGTTCAAACGTTAAGGACCGTTACCATAAGGACATGCCGTTCAATGTATAGCAAGCTAATTTACTTTTTTAACGGTCAAATAAAAGCCCATGTGATCCAATAAATCTATTGGTAGTACTATCAAAGCATAGCATACAAATGCGAAATTGATTGCGTCGTGTGGCGACTGACATTTCAGTATCCGTGCGGGGGCGAGGCGGGGGCGCGGGGAGCGGGCGGCGCGGGCGCGCGGACTTCACGCTGACATTTGAATAGGGCTGTCCCGGCATGTACTGGCACCCACCGACGGCCAACGAGAGGCGACAATGTTCCGCGAACACCAAACAACGTTCGTATTGAAAAGAAAATTTACTTTATTCAAAGCTCGACAATGAGCCACGTTATTTTTCAAGAGCTCAACCTCGCTCCCAGCCCGCAGTTCGCAGCTCGCCGCAAAAAGCAACGAATTGTGTTGATTTATTCAAATACGCTACACCCAGGTATACCATTCCAGTAAATGAATTGGTAATACGATAAAGTATTGATAAATATGTATATCTCTATATTTTCCTTGTATTGGCAGTTCAGTAAGTCACTTAAGACAACAATTAAATATGGATTCTACACCAGACATGAAAAGTCTGTAAGATTTCCTATCAGAAATATAAGTAATATACATAACATCACGCCTGTAAACCTCGAAGGGGTAAACAGAGGATTGTAGTATACCTCTACGTTTCACTAGTTACGCTTAAGCCCCATGGAATAGGTGGTGAGCTTATTGCCATACACCGAGCACAGATCCAGACTCCTAGTCACTACTTGAAATTCTAAATTTGAAAAATCAGTCTCGCTTGCAATCGCTCGACCAACGAGGTAGTCAACTGAACCTACCAGAACTGAAAAAAAATATTACAATACGTTTCAAAGATTCATATATGTAACAGTGTCTCGTTTTAATTGTGAGGGCAGATAAGAGACGTGCCCAAAACACTTTACATCCACATGTACGAATACCTTTATTTCACACGTGACTGTAGGCCTGGATACAAATATTTCATGCAATAAATGCGTCATAACGATTCTGCATTAGATTATCTGCGCGATACGTGTCCTGAAATAATGTTATGACTGTGCGTCGGCTCTCTGGAGCGCGGCTGATAAAACTGCTGAAATGATGTAACTCCGCATACTGTACCCAGCTGGTGGTTAAGAATTTCACCGAGATATATCTGAACTGTACAAGAATAAAATATATTTTTGATTGTTACTTTCCAAACTACAGTATGTTCAACTATATCCCGAATTCAGGAGTAAAATACATTTCGCGGGACTCATACTAGGCATGCATAATTTGTTTAGTAAAAAAAGACATCGATCGATCTATCTATCCGGCTTACATTATCGTCGCGGACGGACGCGAGGTACTCGTACAGTAACCTATGTAAATTCGACTAGCAAAAGCATTCATTCTACTCACTCGGAGTTTTAGAATTCTTCGGCGGCTATGTGAGAACTCCGCCAAACAGAAAATCTGCGAATTGTTTGTATATTTTTGTATAAGAAATGAGCTGAAAGTAGGAACTGTATACTTTCTTGCTCAAAACTATTTTTTGCAAATACGCTTAGTGTCTGCCGCTACTTCTTCTAAAGGGTATTTATAAGCTTGAACGCATTGACAACTGCTACTGTTAGTAAGTAAGACGACATTAGTGTCCAGCGACACCTGGTGGCAGCCAATGACGTGAATTTTATACATCTTAAGTACATACAGACGCCTCGCGATCGACCTAATGGCTACCGCAAACCTAGTCGCTTTATTAAGCATTAAACTTTTATCATCCACTTGAGGTGGTTTTCACTAGCTTTGCGGGATCGATTTACGTCACGAGTATTATATATTATGACCATCATCATCCGTTTTATCGTTTCACTGTTCGTCCCATATCTATGATCTATGTGGATACGGTCCATGGTTGATAACGGTTAGTCTTATTATGGATATATCAAATAAAACTATGTACATAGCCACCAACGGCGTGAAGTACGTATTTCCTAGAAGGATAAAAAAAATCTAGATTTCACGCTTCAATGGATGATCAAGCCAGACTTATGGTAGCCGCGGAGTGCGGGCAACCTCAATCGAATGCCACATGTCAACAGCACGCGGCGTGAAACGTTTTTTAGAAAGCAATTGAAAAAACCTTTAAAAAAGTAGGTACGCGCCGGTACGCCCGCGTCCAATATGTCAGGCAAGCGATACGCAGCCATGTGTCGCGGGCGGCCGGTCAGGCACATCGTGCAAAACCAATACGAGCTGAATTGAATTCGCATTTGTCATACACGCAGCCAGTTGAATTGTCCCAGTTAAGGAAGCGTGCCAGTAATAAATATGCAAATGTTCATATACAGCTCCGTTCCCGGTGCCCCGGAGGCCAGAGGGTTCCATTCGCTATCCACACCGCTAATTGCCGCGCCTCCTCGATGCAAACAATCAACAGTTATTCTTCGCTTACAATAAACGTGTACGTATTTCATCGATACTGTTATGATGTTCCCGATTGTATTGGTTGTAAAAGCCAGAAAACGTTCTTCAAGAATATTGCAAGTACAGAGTTAATAGATAACAATAAAACAATAAAGTATTCAAGGTTATTTGGGTCGCGCCCACTGTGCGCAACAAACACTAATAAATCAATCGTTTAAGATTGCCAAGATTAATTCTAACATAAAGTGCGAGCCGCAATCAGATCGAATTATGTATTTAGTGCGATAAGCCGAAATAAGCCTATGTTAATCTAATTTTGTACTCGAAGAATCAAATTATAGTTGATATTGAAATAGGAATCCAAAATGAAGTAGAATTACAAAAATGTATGTATCCGATATGCAACAGATTATTCGATAAAATGACATAATCATCTCTCTTATCGCTCCACCGTTATACACTAATCTTCTCTCAGAACCAGAAAAGTTAAGGCTATATATAGAATTCCACGCTGACCTGTGGCCTGCCAGCTAGCAGACTTCCTGTCTTAAAAAATATTGTTGCAAGGTGTGCCGGTTACCTCATGAAGATTTGAACCAAGAACCCAACACGTGGTAAATTCTAAGCCACCGGGCGATCACAATGTAAATTAATTCCCTTAATAGTGTTAAATATTTGCAAATGTTTTCGATTTTGACGCTGAATGTAAAGTAATATATTAGAATGCGCATCGACACGTTACCGGCACGAGACTTCAATAACAAAGTGCTAGGTGCATCACGACAGCAATATGCGAAGACAGGACGTAGTGAGCAGGGTGTGTGTCGTGAAAGAGACGGTAATGAAAAGGATTAGTAGGCGACACTTCCTTGGAGCGCGTGAAGCGTTTCTTCGTGCGTGCCGATCACGGCATCGGCGTAACAGTTCGTGTCCAATACATAACAAGGTATCGTACCTATGTGCTTGTGGAAATGATTCTTTGAACATTTTTTTTTATCAACCCATTACAATTCCACTGTTGGAATACGGGTCTCCTCTCATATTAAAAGGGTTACGGCCATAGTCTGCCACGCTGGCCAAGTGCGGGTTGGCAAACTTCACATACCTTAGAAAATATCCTTGAACATTACACAATACTTTTCATTTATATAAAGTGTAGCTAATTGGTTCGAAATATAACTAGCCATAGCAAAAATCGAAATAATTGTAATTCAAAAATTTGCGAAAAAAATTACTGGCACATATACCTACATATAAATAATGAAAGACTGAAGAGACGTTCTATATACATAAATATGATCACAATTTGGCCCTCTATTCGCTCACAACGATTTTTACATTTAATTTCAATTAACTAATGTAAACATCTTTAATTACAACATTACAACATACAAATTTTAATTGTTATGATTTCCTAAAGTAATTCGCAAAATGAAAGTAAGCATTATAACAAAATAATAATTCAATAGATAATCAAATCGTGATTTTAAACTAATTTTTCAGAAAATTATAACAAAATATCAACGAGGCAGAACCGAATTTAATAGTGCGGCCAAGTACGTGTCGGGCTACGTATAGTGAAGAGTTCCGCACTCCAGATGATCGTCCATAATTTAAATTTAAAATGAATAATAAACTGAATACTTTGTTTCAATTTTTTCTTTTTAAACAGCAGAAAACAAACCCAAGTTTGTATTTTTAAGTATATTTCAAAAACTTATTGGGAAACTGTGATTAGCGATTACTAAACTGAAAATTTGATTTTATCATTAAACACAAAATAAGGTGTAACCGAAGATATCCCGTACCATAAAACACCAACAACCACAACATATGTATCTGATTAAAAGCAATTTTCCATGTTTTTTCACATTTTATTACACTAATTTTTCCCAAAATTGTAAGTGAAAGGAGCAAACTATCAGGCCTACAGAAACCTATCAATTAAAGGTTTATTATTTCTAACTTCAATTAAATAGTTAATTTGAAATTTCTGTCATTATTTTAAAACCTTTAAATAAATATTTAATTCAGTTACTTTGACATTCTTTTTCAAACTCCAGTACATTTTTTATTTAATTACACTATTATACAGCGATTTATAGAAGTCATCTACCATTCAAATCACTTCTACATAGTGAGAAACAGTTTTAGAATAAAACGACTGTGACACGCGCACGGTCGGATGTAAATTTAATACTCCGTTTTGACATCGGCTACGGAACCCTGATAAAATTTAACTTGCGAGGTAAAATCTATCTGAGAGCAGCCTGAGCTCGCGTGCTTGAAAACGATAGACTTGAGCTAGCCACATGTATGTTATTATTTAAATAGGACGATTAGACCGACCGGCCAATTACCATCTGCGAGGCATTGTGTGCGATTTAGCACAACGACGCGAGCAACAATTTCGACGTCGCCGATATTGAGTTACGACACGGCGAGTTGATACTTTATTATCCGGTCCATCTCTTCCGCCCTTGTCGGTCCGAGGCTCCGAGATCACTCGCGTCGCCCGCATAACGGGCCCGGTGCCGATACGTCCGTGTTATTAATCTTACCATTGTATAAGCCACGGCCGCGACACGACATGTGCGCGCACTGATAACAGTAATGGAAATACTCATTCATAATGCAATCAATTACTTCAATTACAGTTACCGGACACCTCTTATCGCATATCTGTGAAGGCAAACACTTGTATTTCTTTAGAAGATTCACGAATGGCTCCACGGATTTAATAACAAGGAAATAGAGATGCTGCATTATGACCCCAGACCTTTGAGATTAACTACCCACAGTAAGATAGGTTATTATTTATATATGTCGCTATAATTCAATTTTATGCTATTAAACAGGATTCATATTTCTTTTCAGATAATTTATTAATTTGATACATACGAAATCTTACACCTGCAACAACATAGGTGGCAAATTGCATATTTTTTAATGATTTTCTATGATGTAGTGTAAAAAACATTGCTTTTAAAATTTGAATTATATTATTTATTTTCTATAAGTGGAAATATCATTATTGATAAATTAAAAATAAAAATTTCGTTAGTGTCAGTAATTGATGAAATCACTTTTTACCTAATTACCAAAATGTGTGGTTCTGTAAAGCAGATTAAGTGGCTTAGATAAATAAAAGTTCCGAGGTAGTCAGTGCAATGGGAATTTTTCGTCACGTGCCCACGCCCACCGCCATCTCGCTGGCGGCACACACTGCTCACCTACCCTCTCTCCAATTATGATAACCATCACTCAAGGCGAGCGGAACGAAAGGGGGCAGGTACCGGTTAAAACGTAAAATTACACTTCAATTTTTAGTCGACGGCGGGCGCACAATAAAAAACAAATATTCTCATGGTGAGTATCGACGAAACGTGACCGGCCTTCGTCAAAATAGTCGACCGTTGTGTTATTGGGCGGCGCCTTACATCGGCCCGGCGAAGTGCTAAAGTGTAAAAAGCTGCAGTGAAATTTATAAGCTCGACGTCATGATTATTGAATAACGACTTCACAAATTAGCGTGTTGCCGCTTTAAATTATGTTCTAATATGCAGTAATAAATCTCTTACAACAACGCGGACACTTTATTGCTCGTACCTTTCGTCAAGATTTCGCGGGCGCGATATTTTCTCCCGGGTGGAGTCCAATTTACAATTCTATTACATTTGCATAAGCAACGGTCGCGAAGAAGCTAGTGAATCGGTGCATGCTAAAGTTATGATATATATAAGGCTCTCGTTATTTATACGGTGGCTCGTTAACTTAGATAGCCGAGGGGAGTGCCCATTTATATCGCGTTGTCGAACCGTGTGTTTTTACAAGGGCCGCGAGTGTTACAACAAATTCAACAAACGACCGGGCGTCATCTATCAAAAACGCTAACGAGCTCGGATGCCGCGGCAATTTACAATCACTGCGGTCCAATAATATGGGATGATGCTGATGAAATATCAAAGTCAGTATCTAATTTACGCTCGGAATGGCGTCAAAACAGTGTCACTCAATGATGAAGTTTCTCGGTTAAAATACCACAGCGATTGATACAAAATAATCCAATCAAAATAACTGCTCATGAAACAAATTGTTTTTGCAACGCGTATCGGAACATTGCAAAACTTATCCACGACCAGAATCAGTGAACAATACTTTAAGTAATAAAGGTAATAAAATGTAAGTGGATAAGAAATAGCCCGTTTAGATTATACATTGCTGGAGCGGCGGCAATTCCGTGACACCCGGAAAGTTTATTGTGACAAACACCATGGCATCAAATTACAATTTATTATGATAATTCTTTAATGCGCAACTCACACTGGTCTTACACTGCCATTACTACTGGAATTCATTTGCTTTTAAATATAAAAGTAGCTTTTATGGAAGCCCGACTGAGAGCTTTATATCTATTGCTACATACGATACATAATTATATCTAAGCCCAATTGATATTTTTGCCATCGTTTCTTGAAATCAAAGTATTAGACATCGTTTAGATTTCACAGACATAGACGTCCTTTGCTTTTAATACAGATAAAACTGAAGAATGTTTTTCAACACAGTTTGCTTTTTTTTACAAGCAGGCCTAGATTTTAATTTATGGAATACAAGGTTTTTAGTCAGGAACATAATATAAGACGTAAGTCGTTAGTTTCACCGATGTCAGCCACCCCACAAATTCACTCATGAAAATAGACCACTTATAGCCAGGAGTGAACCGACAAAAAATCGGCTCGCCCATATTATACCAACGACACATCGAAACCTACCAAATAAAATAATTATCGGAACGAGCTCCATTGAAAATTGACAGCGCCATATGCTCAAACAATTATTTCGATGAATGGTCCTTTTCATTTTAAAAGGGAAATTAAATTTGGGCGTGTCCGTAAAGACCGTTAACATATTCCATTATATATTTTTTTAAATTACTCATCCTTTTTGATGAGCCGTTTTTTCTCATAAACACGCAGTTTGTTTAACGGCACCAAGAGACCCCTTACTTTTAACGACCTTAGTTTTTCAATGCATAAAAAATTTATACCGGAACTTTCAGTCTGCTTCATTAGGGTAAACGAAACGTTATTATCCTCTTAGAACCACTTTTACACGTTTTAATATTTCAGTTTGCTTATGGAGTTGTCACAGGCATATCGCTAGAAGATATGTAGACCATTTCGCTAAAAGCTAATTGGACATATGTTTATTTGAATTATTTTATCAGTCCATCTTCCTGTTTCAGATTGTGTCCTTATGTAGAAAATTGTGTAGACGTCTTTGAAACCGGCGTGCGTATGACGAGTTACAATTGTAGAAAAAGCTCGTTAGGCCTGGAACGTTGCCCCTGTAGCTGTGGACCAGAATTCGAGCTACGGAACCTCCTGCCTGTGGTAAGAGGCGACTAAAAGGAGACTCTCAGGTTCATGAGCGATTAGAGTGGGAGCTCTAACCGTTCAGGCAATGATCCCAGGATGGACGACAATATGTGTGGCTGCATATTATGGTAAGAATCAGTAGACATGGGAGAAGACACCATGTGTCTGGGTCCCGGTGTAGGACCCGAAGGTGTGTCATGCTCGGAGGGCACCGGTGCGTTCCGCCGGAGATCCCGGAGCCCTCCTACTAGCGCAGAGAAAAGCCACCGGGGGGGTTTTAGTGCGGTGCAAATCCCATATATCCCGGTGTTTCTCGTAGCATACCGGGTACCTTTTGAAGGTTTCCCCCTCAATAACAAAAAAAAGCCTGTAAGGTTAGAGATAGTTGGCGCTCGTTGCTCTCTACCTAACGCGTAAGTGGCACCTGACGTGATAACATTATAATAAATAAATTTTCGTATAAAAAAATGCTGTTTACTAAAGTATAACAATTGTTCAGAAACGTAACATCACACTTGTAATCCCCGAAAGGTTAGGCAGGAGAGTGCAGTACATTCCCACGTTTCACTAGTTACATTTAAGTCCCATTGACTAGGTGGTGAGACTATTGCTATACACCCGTCATAGATCCAGACTTCGAGTCAGTACTAGTCAGATACAATTTTATTTAGGCTACGAGATGAGCAGGTACCTACATTTTGAAGTATCGTCACATCATATTACATTTCCTACAGTATGTGTAAGTTTTATTGTAGCAGTCTAACCTCAGTCTACAGTTAATTACGTGGAAACATGCAGCTACTGTCCAGCTACTCTTCGGCTTAGTGGTGGTCTCTCATTAGGAAAGAATCTGTCAGCGGGCGCGCGCCGGCCGGCGGTCGCTCGCCGTCGCCGCGTGTGTCGAACATTTTTCACGGTGACGTATTAAAAAACCACCAAAGCAGATGCTTTCGTTAGATCGATGGCCGATAATTGCAGCTAGGGAATGTTGGTTGCTACCTTCACGTTTTATAACATGTGTGAGTTCACCGAGCATTGAGATGTATGTATGAACTATGTATGTACGGCGCAACGCGCACACTGCGCACGACACAATTACTCATTCCCTACCGACTAAATCAACTCAATTCACAGGTGCACATTAGCTAAACGTCGATTTAACCGCTTCCATCCTAATTAAACCATTTAACTGCACGAAAAACGTGTACCGAATAAACTCACAACGACTCGTTACATCGACTGTTACTTAGCTATAACAAACTTGCAAACTCGGAAAGCGTATCAAATAGCGATTTACATAATGGCGTAAATGCCGTATCCCGATACAAGTTAAAGCACACCACGCACCGCATTAATGTGATTAAGTCAACATAACGTGACGTATCTGCACATCGGCGTCTACTACAGAACACTGGCAACAATATATTTGATACTGTGTGTAAGCACCCTTATTAGGTACAAATGTTTCGAGATCGCCTATTTAAAGACATTCGCTAATATTGCACAATATCAGAACATGTTCACCGATCCGAAGCAAATTACGGCGCTGTCATTTGTTAGTACAATTTCTATAAAGTCCATAATAAATTGACAATGAGCCTAAGCTAAAGTAACAAACACGGCGCTACAAATAGGTAAGTCGGAGCGAGGTAGCCTTATGAGATGTCGGTAAAGCCGCAGATTATTCATGCAGCGCAACGGGTGGTGTACGGACAAAATATATGAGCACTTCGCCTTCCCATTGTAAATTATATTTGTTAGTGATATACTTTAAATAATAAAAGTCGCGAGTGGTTCGCATAAGTACTTTCGATTTAGAGGGAGCCGGATAAAGAAGAGACGACAGTGACAATAGCACTGTTCAACGTATCAACATCGGCTCAGGCGAGTTCAGTACATTTGAAGGCTCGCGGGTGGTCTCAGCGGGTGTCCAGGCTCCTCCTTACAATGCCCATAATTCAGTTATTCACGCGAATGTTAACTCGGCTCGCTTATCTAACGCGACATCCAATACCTTATCCGCGAGGAGGAAGCACTAAAACAATCAGGAGTCTAGTTTATCATCGGGGTAACAAACGTCTCGCAATAAGTGACGCAACAGGAAATAATATTTCTGCATGGCGCATAAAGTGGCAAAATGAGATAGCTGAAAAGATTGCGTGACGGTGTGTTAAACGAGTTTGTGGTTAGGTTCAATTTACACGCTCATTGCTTGTACAAGCCACTCTGAAAACATTATAAAACTAATTACATATTATAACTGAACGTACCTATGTACGTACCAATATGCTTTTTGCGAAAAATGTATATACTCTTTGATAACACACCCACTCTTAAAGCGACGGGAGAGAACCCATTGTACCAAATTACTCGTTAATACATAATATCACACAATAATATCACATTTCCCTCGAATCTCACATTACAATGAGGCTCATGCATCATATCTATACATTTTAGGATAATTGATGTTCTTAGACACACAGGTCTATAGTACCGGTACTTTAAATGTTTAATCCGCAGCCTGATAAGCGGATTTTAAGGCGCCTATCTGCATCTTAGAGCTTTTTCACACCAGCGTATTGTCTGCGCATTTTACCCTCGTTTTCGCATATAACTCGTACGAGAGGCGCTAGCTAAATATTGTAGTTTCCTATGTTGTAAGTCATAAAAAGACTTCTGTAATAGCTGTTAATACCGATATGTATTGACAAATATTATCTAAGCACGAGGAGAATGGGTCTGTGGCCACCATCTGCGCGCCTCGGTGTACACAACCAATTAACGGAGCTCAGCTCTACCTACAAAAGTCCGATTTCCATGCGTACGTACTCATAGACGTCAGGACGGAACTACACCGGTTGAAGTTTGTGTGTACTCAAGAAACGAGCCAGCCAACTTGTCTCATCTCGAGCTGCAGTAGTTAAAATGAATCCTACGCTGAAAATGTCAACTTTGATTCCATTTCACTAAACGGTGCAGAGATATTAACGCCAGTATACAGTACATATAGTATAAATAGAGCGAAGCGCCGTATAAAGCAATAAATTTCTCCAAAGTTAGTAGTCAAATTAAGCCGGAGCTATTACCCACTTAATGAAGGATACAAGACAAACTAGCGACGAAGGAAGCCATCAGAAACCATCTCCGCGCCAAGGAACCAATTTAGTGGAAGCTCAGCGCCTACACGCTAAGTAGTCCGACTCACACCGGTGTGCAGTGCGCTAGAGGTAATACACTTAGTGAGTGTTCGTTTCTGCTGTTACAACTTTTAGTGCATCCGTTGCACTACACAATCAAATTGAGAGCTTTATAAATTAGAAACGCAATGCACGTAAACGAGAAAACCCCGCGCGTATACAATTTAAGAAAGTCAATTTACTTCGCTAACGAGATTGGATGAAAGGCGGGTGCTTGATTAAGTTCTATTACGAGTTGATTTTGCGCTGCGACAGTCACAAACGGACCGCCTCCGACCGCAGCATCACGCCGCGCAGTAGCCGAGCGAATCAGACCCGACTGCTCCGGACAAGTGTTCCCACAAATTGCCATTGCTAGTTGTTTCTTTCAACATTTGACACCTGAACATGATAAAAAAATGAGATTTTTTCAATCGAAACTGAACTTTTTCAATCGAGACAGAAAACTTTCAATCGAACCCGGTGTAACATATGATCATTAGAAAAAAATACAAAAGGGGAGATTGCTATTAATACAATGTTTTATGCGCGGAGCAAACAATTTTCTCACAGCAGTAGAAGAAAGTCACGCAATCGACTCCACAGATGTCGGCCGCGCGGATCGCAGATCGGCGTGTATATAATTGTTAAATTTGCATTCATAATGGTGGCTAACAAGTACCGATTGCGATCGGCCAGTTCGCGCCGCAGAGACAAGTGGATTCGAATTTATCAGCAACCGGCCAGTTAGAGATGTCAAACTGGACCTTATCGATAGATAAGCCCTTCAATCACTATTACATTGTTTCAATAACATGACCGGTTGTAAATCCACTTAACACTAACTTTGACAACACTTTACAAGTATAAAGTAGTCAGCAAATTAAATCTGATATAAATGTGTAAATATTTTCTATATGTTTTAACACTTGATAAGAACGTCAGTCAAACAAAAAGTAGAATGTTTGTAATGCAAATAATATGTAATCAAAGCACTATCAACAAAAGGAATCCTAGCGACAAGTTCTGCATATATAAAACAGCGATTAATTTAATGAGAACTTAAAACAAATCAGAGTAAGAAAACAAGGCGAATAAAACAGATCGGGTTAAGACTTACGAGAAAATAAAATTGAGAATGTGGACCGTTTTATCGACATCTTGCACCCAATCGCACTAGTGTCGACGATAAGGGTAGCCCCTAGCTAATTACAGTTATTAGAGAAGTTGGAGCCCCGCGGGACCGCGGCCAGCAGCAGAGACGCGACGCATGCGCTACGCTGCTTATTTGCACTTTGAATAGCTCAAAGCTTATTAGAAATGCTACAGAACTTCTGAGAGCAGCGAAACTATTTCTGATAAAACAGGGTGTGCATTATACCCGGCGACTTCATTCCGGTGACTAGGAAGACTTTAAAGACACACAAAACGTTGATTACATGACTTTCAAAAATGAAAGAGAATTTATAGACAAGACAAAGAACAAAGAAGAATTTATATACGTTACAAAAGCTTATAGCTGTACGTAGTCGGTCAAAATGTTCAATATTGCTACTCTTTTTAACATGAAACCGAAAATTATATGATTTTATTCGTTATTCTTACAAAATATAAACTTTGCGAGCGGTTGAAGTCAAACTTGACGGTTGTGGAAAGTATCAGTATTAAAATTTACCGAAATAAAGGAAGATATTACGGGCACAAAACGTTACAGCCGTGAAAAGAAAGTAAAAAATTCTGTATTTTTTAATAATTGAAAACACTAAGTGGGTATATAACAATATCTTTCGTAAAATTCTTCGTAGGGAAATCAGTTAATTATGGTAGTGCGGAAGAGAATGCTATTTTCTAAATTGAATTCCATTCATTGTGCCTGAGGACCATTATTCTAATAAACCAATATTTCTTTATAATTACAATTTCTTAGAGTTACTTACTAATCATAATATTAATAAAAAAATATTCCCCACTCCCTTCATTTATTCTCTATTATGTCTATATTTGTACTATTAACTTATAGAAAAAGATGTTAAGTTAATATTTTTTTTAAGTTTAAATTATTGATATTATCGGCCTTTTTGTTGACAATCTAAAATATATAACGTAATTAATTCAGAACCATAATATTAAATGCTATAGATAATCAAATAATTGCAAAGTAAAAGTTAATTTTTGGAAAGCACTTCAGTAAAATTACAAATTTGTAACATAACACCTTCACCCACTCAAGTCTTAAACTCTTTTAAACATTTAGTTATGCTAGGTGAATATTGCGAATTCGCACTAGTCAGGGTGACATAGAGAGTAAGTAGATACCATATATAAAAATGAATAATGTTTAACGTACACCTTCCGCAGTTAAAGGAGCAGATGTGAAAATAAATACTCACCGAGATAAGGATCTGAATACGAGGCCAATTATTTTATATAGCTATAGTTGCGAGAGCCTATTGTTCATCTGTATGAGTAATTTAGCGTTGCCCCCAAATAGGAATGGAAACGAATTGCTCAAAGCAATTCACAATGGATAAAGACCACTAGATCACAATAACACCTACGCGCGCGACGTACCTACGAAACAGATCATGTTTAATATGGTATGTCGAGCTACAGGAAAGACCTACATATGTACGTATGAAATGTTCAGAATTCTTTTAACTATCACAAAATACAATGCCCTTTTCATCGTTCTGCGCTAATGTAGGTACTGTATAAATGAAACGGTCGTACTCTCATATTAATTGTTCAAAAGAAGCAAATAATTTTTCACAAAAAGAGAGACTTTATATTTTCGGGAGATAAAACACACTCAAATTATATAAACGGCGTCAACATATGACGTTTGTTCGAACAATATAACCGTTCCACTTTTACTGCAAAAATATTAAAACACGAGCTCGGAGACAAAATAGCACGTGAAGCAGATGTGTTTAATTACCGAGCCGCCAAAATCTCGGAAAGAGTTGAGCTTCATTATGTACACAACGGTGGCCGCACTTCGGCCGGCGATAAAGCAAATATAATATCAACACGCTGCTAACACGAACGCCCAAAATGACGAGAGGCGCACGTATTACATTTGTTTTAATAAAGTCCAGACATTAAAAAATATATAAGCGCCGTAGAGAAATTAATTTTTACGTTAGGCCTTTTTATAGCGCCCAAAAGGTGAACACCGTATATTATATTAGCTAACAGAATCGCCGGGACTAAAGGTTTAAAATTACGAAACACATGGCGACGATAATTTTGAAATTTAAGTAAAATACGACTCGGTCCTTCTGATATACTAGACCTGAATAAGTTCATCGGACGCTGCCTTAAAAATGAATGACATGCTATTTTATTCTAATAAAAGGATTGTCGATGCTTAGGAGTTGTATAAGTAGATGTATAAAAAGACGATCATGAAATTTAATACGAACGTGGTCAAATATATGGTGTATGTAAGGAACGGATTACATGAAAGGTGGCGAGCGAAAATTTTAAGAAACGAAACGAGTCGATCTGCCCACGCAATACAGTCGTGGGCGAGTACGAATATTAATGCACCCTTGAAATGCCGTCTCGCTGCAACAAATCTCCACAAATTTTGCAATATATCATATTAGTATTTTAAAAGTTGGATTAAACTCTAAATTGAACGAGTCTAAAAAAATTTTGATACTTTGAATTGGAATAAGAAATGTTTGTTGAGCGCTAATTTATGAAACGATTTTGCTCATCTAGAATTGACCATAGCTGGGATCTTCATGAGTTTGAAAGTCATATAGAGATACTATAGGACTTTTCAATTTCAATACGTAATTTAAATTTAAATGTTTAAATAGTAATAAAATATATTGGACGACACGACGAATATACACGATGAGGAATTTCTAACGATAACCATAAAACTATTTTGCCTCATGTAAAATACTGTTTTATAAACAATTGATGTCATAACAAACTTTGTGTTCATCTAATCAAAAAACATTTCGGTCTTAAAAAATAACAGTATTCAAACAGTTCATTCCAACGGGTGAGTACAGGTAGTGATATGAGAGGAAAGAAGCTTAACAGAACTCCTGAAATCGCGGTCGCACTCGTTCGCGGAGATTTACGACTCGCGCGCAGCGACCACGCGGCGAGCCGCGCGCCGCCGCGTACCACCGCTGTGCACGGGATCGGCAAATTAACCCGCTTTATGAACACGTACGACAACCCGCGTGCATTCGTATCTAAGATTTATTTCCGCTGCTACAACTTGAAGCCCCACGCTTTGACAAAATAACGACACGACGACGTTCCGAGTTTCTAAGTGCGAACTCGTGTCGAAGTGGACCTGAATTTTATTGACTAAGAAGCATAGTCATGAAATGAAAATAACGAAATAAATGTTTTTATGTTACATACCGGAAGTGTATCCGTACGGCCGGCGGACGCGCGATACATTTCCACGCACAAAGAATACGAAATAAGAAATCAACGCCACCGCACTTACCCTAAGCAATTTTCTTTCATAGCCTATATTTTAGAGGTTCCGCGAGAGAGGCTCTCCCACTGAAATATGGAGCGGCTCGTGGTTGAATTTTTGTTTACTGTGCAATTTTGAACCCGGCCAGACGTATATCACGTTTCTTGCGACTGGAACGCAACCAAAATGGTGTAATAAATCTGAAAGTCCATTTTCATATAAAAGAAAACCGATTAAGGAGCTTTGGCGATAGCGATCGCTCGAATGAAGCTATATATTTTCATGATCGAACGAATACAAGATCACAGACGACTGACGGCCGGTGCGTGAGGAAATTGAAAAGGAAAACATTTATTTTAATGGTATTGTCCTTGATCGAAGGATCATTTATTAGCATTTAACGAACGAAGCACGGTGCGTTTAAACTAACTTTAGTCAACAATTTTAATACATTGATCATCGGTGCAGTCCATGTCTGTATATATACAAAGAAAATAAGTTTTATCTTAATACAATAATGAAAATCAAAGAAACGGTATTTTTGGCTATAACATAAAAAAACAATGTTCCAAAATGTACATACGTAACATTAAATCATCTCCAGATTATATTGTATATTGTTGTATAAAAGATGTTAAAACACTACAGCTGTATGACAGCAAAATTAATGTTCACCATTCAATTGTGTGAATAATAAACAAGTATGAAAAGAGACGACGGCATTATAAGTAAGAAATGACCGGACGCGACGTCAGCGCGACGCAACACAATAACGCTCAGTTACGCGCTACTATCTCGAATAATTTCTTAATTTTCGCCTTTAACAGAAAAACGGAAGAACAGAGGGCTGGCAAAAAGCAAAAATATGTTATTCCTCTCATATAATTAAAGAGCACAATACTAATCATGAGCACAGTACGCTATAATTTTGTTCGGTTCGCTCCAAATGTATTGATCCCTTGTAAAAATTAAAGCATCAATGCATACGACAAGCGAGTTGCTGACGACTTCATAAACGGGAGCTTTGCTGTGCATAATTCAGACTCTTAAATATATAAGGACCCTCTTGCCACGTCGACTGAGCGACCGCGCGATGATGTCGCCAGCCGCGATGTGGGTTGAGCCACATTAAATTCTTTACGTTTAATCAATTTCGAGTCGTAGAAAAAATACAACAAGTCGAATGTTTCCATTGGTATCGACGGCGCCGCGAGCAAAACAGACAGCAAACAAATTGTTGGCATCGTTTCAAAAAGCTCGAAAATTGTCAGGGTAGGTAAGCGGACACGCCTTTTATCTGTTACGCTTATCAGACGGCTTCACGTTCCCCAAATTGCACGTAAATAAGGAGAGGCTGCCAGGGCACAATAAATAATAAGAATAAAATGGGGCGAGTTACGCGGTTAACAGTTTCTCTATAGAAAGAAATCAATTTTCAACGCACTGCAGTGATTGTACGTTTTTTTTCACACTTTACTCCACATTCAGTCAAGATAAATTTAATAAAGCGTAATAAGTCAGAGCCACTCATGCAACTACTTCGACAATTATTCCAATTATAAGGAATACAATTCGCGATATCCGTAACATTAGTATGTCGAAAGCAAACCGAGGGCGGCACTACAGAATAAATATGGTTAGTCACGACATGTTCCCAGAGCGGCTTAGACGCGTTCGTTACTACTGCACCATACGAGATACTAGCTACAACTATCATCTAAACAACGCCCTGCTCGAAAAAACAATATCGTGCTAGTTATCTATACTTTTAACTACACATCATTTAGGTGCGCCACTAATTTTTAGATAAAATTTATGCGAAAAAACGTGAAATATAATTCCAAGAAAATTAGAAGGGTGTGCTTCCCAGCCAACTACAATGCAATATCAAAGAAAGAAGATTGTATTGTACAAAAATGCAACCTAAATTAAATATAGTATGCGACATTCTAAGCCCCGTGCAAGTGTTTCCAGAAAAAGACAGGTTGTTAAACAGGTATATTCAAGGAAATATATTAAGGTCTGGAAGATATAAGCAACGATCTAAAAGTACTACCAGCCGGTCGGGATGATCAGCAACATGATTAAGAAAAACGAAGAAGAGCGAAAGCGTGACACAAAAGCAGTGCGCGATAACAGAGGAAAAACGAACAGCGAATCGGCGGCGAGCAGACGGTATCTGCGCCCGCCCGGGAGTTATTAAATATTAAAATAAACTCGCATTCCGACACGAGTCCTATCGCGTACGAGATTATGGCCAACACAATGAGACCACTGTCTCCAATCGCTCCCCGTTTTATCACATCAAAGCGCAGCCCAACATAATTTAAGTACGGACGATCTTCCCTAAAGTGATCCCTTGTTGTTGATGAAAATTTGGCGCCTGAGTAAACAAATTCTCAAGATCTGCTCGCCCACAAACCGAACGCTGGAATATTTTCTACGGATCGCAATTCGACGACCTTTAGTATGCAAAGGGCATGCACATACTCTTCTGCGTCGCTTTATTAGTCTGTTGCATCGACTATAAGACATTAATCAACGCATACTCACGAAGGGGATTGCTTCATCGTGTCTCGAAGTGTATCGGGCGTCATATCGTGCCGTAACGCGAGCGGCGTTCCTCCCACTTACCTGAAACAATGCATCATTACAATATCACTCACCGGCGAACATCGCACGTGCTGAACGATTCACTTACATATGTTCAATAGCTACAAAGTTCATAATTACTATAACGTACCGCGTAACTTTAGTAAAAGCAAATGAGTATTTTTTTTATTACCATACATTAACATAAACGTTTATCTGATACATAAAAGAAATCTATTCGTACTATACATACGGCACAGATTTTCTTCAGTGAGTGGTTTTGATTTCTGTTTGGTTGTATAGTTGCAAAACTAATCGACCCGCACGTTCCAGCAATAATTAAATCATTCGGCCGTTAGACGTTCTATCGGCGTAGGCACGCCCATTAACTTCAACCACTGTTATTATTAACTTAGCTCATGATTTCGCGGAAACTTCCCAATTGCCTTCGCAACATCACTTTGTCGCACGAGTTGTAACGGACTTAAGGGAGAATAAAACGAAATTAGTTACTTCACACCTGTAATCCCCGAAGACGTAAACAGAGGAATGCAGAACACTCCCGCGTTTCACCGGTTACGTTTACGTCACACTATGGAATAAGTGGTGAGCCTATTGCCACGCATCGGGCACATATCCAGACTCCGAACCACTACTAGAAAATCTAAATTAGAAAATT
>DWDT01000713.1:0-19068 GCA_018245595.1 Microceris scylla
CTACACTGCTTTGCCATCCCTTCGGGGATGACAGGGATGGTGTTGCCACAATATATACAACGGAAGTGTTTTTTTAAATTTTTTTTTCATAATAACCTAACGATCATTGGTCAATACCACAAATCCATTCTTGTTAGTTGTTAAATAATTTTGGCGCCTGACATGTTATTGGTAAATAAAATGCTAAACTTCAATTTGTGTTGATATTGATGAACTAGTAACATGATTGATGAACTAGTAAGATAAGTAGATTTAACTATTTAACTTTTAAATAACTATAGTTATTAAAATATATTTAAAGCCCGTCCAGGTATTGCGTGTGGTCCATGTTTGTTCCCGCGCTAAGCCCGACTGCGCGGCGTGTCTGTTGTACTCGCCGCCTGGATTTCCCTTATCGAACCCTCGGGATTTAACTCCTCCCCTACTAATGGAGTTAGTGTTACTATCTACAGCTTGATACGAGATCGCAATAAAAATAAATAAAATAGTGTGATCATCTTCAAAAAATGGAATAAGGATAGAAAATATGTTTAATAAACAGCTATACTTATGTAGATGAATGATTTTTGGCTTATTTAAACGAGGTACCTAAATGTTAATTGAAAGTATTACAATTTCATTAGAATGTATCTATGAGGCAATGCTACTGACGTCTGTAGTAAGCGCTAATAAAACTAAAGTGTCTCTTTAAAACTATTTACACAAATCGAACTAAACATTTACGATACCTGAAGTTCAAATATAAATGTCATATACATTTTTTAACGAAAAAAATTCCGGGGTTTTGAGATATGGCTCAAGAATTATAAAACTGTATCAAAACTGTAACAAATTTATTGAGTCCTGAACAAATATGCTTACATTGGTAAATTTGTATGCCAACGTGCCAAACAATAGACTAAATGTGACGTGACATACCTACCATCTTTGTGACTATTCCATATTATATTTATTATAAGCGAACCGATGATTGATACTAATTTAATGTAGAGAACATCTGGGTTGTCGCAGGTAAAACGCGGACAAAGGACAAGTATCGCGTGGTGTACACCGACCACCAGCGGTTGGAGCTGGAGAAGGAGTTTCATTACAGCCGGTACATCACCATCCGACGCAAGGCCGAACTCGCCGCCAGCCTTGGACTCTCTGAGAGACAGGTATGAATAACTTGTCTTGTATTAAAAAGTTCTCTGCCGAGACATATAAGGGTTGGAGCAAATATTATTGTAAAACGGGCAAATCCTGTTATGTGATATACAGAATTTGTTTTTTATGACCAAAACATAATTGATTCTTCGCAAACATATTTGCTCTTTAGGTATATTTCGAGACTTATTTATAAAGGAGAATATCAAACATTATCAAGCACTAATGGATTGTACGATCATAGTTAGGTACTGAGAAAGTTGTGAAATTACCGCAGGCATTGATGACGTCAGCATTATCTACGTATATACCTCTTTATAATAATCTGTATTAAATCATTTATTAAATCATCAAAATTATTTTTTTCCCAATTGATAAAAAATATTTCTACTCATTAAATGTAATACTAATATTTTTCTCATTTAAAATGTGGTTACATAACCGAATATTGCAGAGTATCTGTATTTCAAGACAGTATCTATGTATATTATGGTTAATTTGGTTATTAAGCAACATATTGCTCGCACTATAATACTTCGAAATTATTCTCAGCGTAATATTAAAAATGAATATTGTTACAGGTTAAAATATGGTTTCAAAACAGACGCGCAAAGGAGCGAAAGCAGGTGAAGAAACGCGAGGAAGTCGTAATGAAGGAGAAGGGAGACCATGCGTCACTGCAGCACGCGCAGCTCCACCACGCCACCATGCTGCACCACCAGCAAATGATGAACGGCATGATGCACCATCATCATTATCACCAAGGGGTGCTGCAAGGCGTGCCGGAGCCGCTCGTGCCTGGCGTGCCTCCCGTGCCCCTCCTGTGACCACAAACCCAGGATTACTGTGCTCACAGTGACATCTACGGCCAGTGACTATAACCCAGTGAATGAAACTAAACTGTCGTGGATTATTGCCCGGACCCGCCCGCGCGGGGAGCTTTACGTGCGTACGCAATTAAATTCCTTTCCTTGACCTTGGATTTGTGATAAATTGAGTGCAATATTCTCATGAGAATATTATTGAAAACGTGTCGACGCTATCTGTATTGTAAGGAATACTCGTGGGTACATGTCATAAATTATTCGTCTTTAAGTCATCTAGAGAAGAGAACTCTGATATCTTGGCTGGTTTCGCTATTGATGTGCTTTTAGTAATTACTCCAGTTATAGTATATTGCGACCCGTTTTACTCGTAACGAAACCAGTCTCGAGGTGAGAGTGAGTGATATTTCTTCGTTGCCTTTATAAGCCATCACCTCAGTGGTATCTACCTACTAAGTAATCCCACACTGCGACTGTCTTGGCTTTATATTGCCAGGTATGTATTAGGATTACTATAATTTAATGCAATTTTGTCTTTGTAAATATAGATAACTATATTTTTTATATAATTATAATACTTAAGTATTATTAAAATTGACGGTTTTAAGCAGTTAATGCTTATTTTTCTATGTTGCCGCTGCCGCGTATAGTATCAAATTTATTTCTGTTTTCTTGATAATTTTCAATGATCAAATAAATATTTACATTGCTTGCATATTTTAAAATTCATAGAGAATCTCATAAAGATCCCAATAAAACCATTAACTTATAAATCGAACAATAAAATTTACGACAATTTTTATTTCGTCGGTAGCATTGAAAAATAAGTAAATACTTATGTAATATGTTGAATGAGATTATCCCTAGCTGTATGTATCGGTTCTGTAAATAATAGCTTAATTGTTAGATGTAATTTTATCTCAGTTTCAATAACAAATAACACATTAAATAATCACTCAAATTCACAAATAATAATAACTATTAAATTATATAATCGATATAGTAAGGAACAGACTGCGAAATATTAATAGAGTGATGACTTTGAAATTACTTGGATAGCATTCGATTTTAAGTTGTTAAAAATTTTTTTTTTTTTACAATATGTATTTTATTTATTGAACTGAAATTCAGACGATATGGATGATTGTTTATCGTTTTGTTTTGTGATATCATAATTTATATGATACGTGGTGCTAAGAGTATTGTCTCGATTCATTCTACCCATTTCTTTACTTATAAGTAAATCCCTTGTAATTTTTAAAGAATGGATAAGGTCGACTGTATGTATTGTGCTTGTTGTGTTAAATATGTTGTGTTGATGTTTGAAATTTGTCTGTAAACACCCAGAGTTGTTAGTAAGTATGCGGCACTATCACGAAACACAATTTGGTAAACTAAATAAATCAATGTTAATCTTCGCGATTCTTTAATTTCTCCCCATAAGTTACCTACTTACGTTCCTATAAATAACATAATAATAAGTTTTTGATGAAACGGTACCTACCTACTTAATAACTTGAATCTAACATAAATTAAACTCGTAAAATCAACTTCGAAACCTGATCACTAAAGAGATGATAAAAACAAGTTTTAGAGCGCAAATAATTAAAATGTCAGTGTTGTATATTTTATAGAAAAAGTAAGATATTCTGTAAACATTTTGTGACATGAAAAATTACTTAATAATATCCATTATACATGTTAAAGCATGATGAACTTTGTACCGACACACGCAGCTATATAATCCGATACTGTGTCCGCCATTTTGTTGAAATGTGACGTTTCCACCTACTCCGCTTGTCAAGATGTACATAATCGGTAGTAACACGTATTACTGCATTTAAGTAAAATCTCCTATAACGGAACGTAATAATTAATAACTTTAACAGTACAAAGCAATGGGTAGGCACTTACTTTAACAGTTTCGTTACAAAATCTTAATTCGTCATAGGTCCTACCTGGTCATAGGTCCTAGGTAGTCAAATTTCAAAAATTCTGTCAATGAGTCTTAGTTGCAGCCATTACTTATATAATAAACATGTAAAATATTTAATTGTACATTAAAAGTAATAATAACATGAGCTTTTCGTATTGCTATCACTTTAAATGTGACATCACTGTTATCAAAAATGGCGCAAAGTAAGCTTTCTTTCAAAATCGTCACGCCATTGGCTACTCTCGGTGTGTTCACATTTTATTATAACGTGGCCTGTCTGCCTGTTTGAATATAAAAAAAGCGAATGGAGAAGATATGTACTTCTCTAATAGTAGGTACATAATTTTGTACATCCTTATATGTGCTTCTTTATGTAACACAACTTACCAAATCAACTTTCCATTTACCCGAGTAATTTTCTACACATGTAATAGCTTTTCTCAGTCAAACAATTCCAAGCCAGATACATTTCTTGACGTTGCTTGGTTTAAACTACATTAGTTACTTAATTAAAAATAGATTTGACAGCATTGTTGGTAGAGTGGTTTCAAGTGTGCCTGTTGAGCGAGAGATCCTGGACATGATTCTCGGATCGACTGTTCTTAAATATTTCTAACCTGAAATTCCTAGTAATAACTCAGTCTGGATTTCTGCTTGTTGTATATCTGTGGCCTCAATCCTCACTCCCTATTCCATGGTACGGTATAAAAGTGGTGAAAACCTAGCAATTTACTACACTACTCTGCTACTTCTTTGAACAGATATAGGCGTGATATTACGTGTTACGACTAGGTTAATACATCGACCTACTGAAGGTGCAGGTATGTAACATATTGTGTTACAGTTTAATGCCACGTCACAGACCAAACATCAGTGAGTAATGTTTTATTCATCGGCACAACTCACCCACCAGCAGGAAATACCTTACGTTCTCAATAGGAAGCAGTAGTAGGAGGCAAGGTGCGAGAAGGAATGCCGCTAACTGTCGAGTAAACGAATGCTTATTGAAGGCATTTTGAGCAGCATCAAAGGCGCCGCCGCTTCAGACTCGCCGCCCGGCCGACATGATCGATTCCGAATGATGCAGTGACTACTATTTTTGTGTTTCGCGGATTATGAATAAGAAACTAAGGACATCATACCTTATGAATATATTTAACATGTTACCTTATAACAGCCATGCTTTAGGTTCGTGTGAATATGAACAAAACGTGTCACATAGGCCTCCCTGTTACTTAAGATAGGTTAACATTTTCTCAAAACAAATGTCGCGTAATATAATATTCAGTATTACATGGTTTTAATTGGGCACTTACATGTTCTTATAAAAAGACCAACATCTACTTTTTAATAAGTATAAATAAAAATCTACACAGCTCTTTTGTTGAACTGTGCTTAAAGTACTTATAATTCTAAGGTTTCCGTATATACCTACATATACCTACACATACACCTACCAGTGGCAGCCTTTTTAACTAATTCCCATATCCTGCTAATCTGATTAATATATTTGTAAAGGCAGTGGGAAAGAATGTTTATAGGCATTGAGTCTGTCCATTGAATGAAACAAGAAAGGCGCTTCAAAGTTACAAATGCCTTCAAATTACATCATACATCTGCAAAATGGACGTCGGCGAGTTTTAATGCAGTCTTGCGACGTAGTTTCACAGGTCACCTTTATCCAGCAACGTATAGGTAGGTACTTGCGTAATCGCTCTTAGGTGCTCCATCTCTTTTAACATTATTTCCAGGATAGCGACTGTTGTTGTAAAGTTCCTATGCGAACGTACGATAATTACAACATAAAACAATCACTAGAAATACTCAAAAAGTAGGTAGAAATAGATCTGACAACTTTGATAGCTTTTGTTACGTAACTATTACTTGACCAAATTATCTTATGACAATTATTATACCTACCGATTAATATTTTTCCTTTTCTGATACCATGATAACTGGTTATAATTGCGGATGAAAATTCAACTTTACCCGTGTTTTACTTGAATTTACCTACTTGTGAGGAAAGCTTTCTTATCTACAACATAACTGTGACACTACAAGAAGAGGTAAAAATAACATATTTAGCTGAACAAAGGTACTATAACCATGTTATATCATGCTGTATTTTAAAGTGCCCGAGTTGAATATATAGAATAACCTCTAAATGTATATTTTGGATGGGAACCAGTTTTAAAAACATATTTAAGTATTAACGATTAGATAAACAGGTTTAATATATATAATTACTCTTATTTTCAGTACTTAAAAGTAAATAACTGGTCCTGTTTGGTGAATTATCAATTAAAACGCACCAGGAAAATCCAGTTCATTTTAACCTAAACCACTCGCAAGGGAAAACAGAATCGCTTGTCGATAGATCTTGTTGCATTCGCTTAAACTAGTTTGCAATTATAAACGGTATTATATTTGTAAGCTTGCCAAAATCATATGGAAATATTACTGTCACGAAGTGGAATGGACGACACTGAGAGGATTTTGCATAGAATTATTATACTTGGAGCTCAAATAATTTCATCCTTAAAGTCCTGTATAGGTTTCACATGTTCATTAGCTTGAGGGATGTAACCAGTAAATATTTAGCTCCGGAAGCTCTAGAAGCCATTTCAGCTGAGGTTGACCCTGTCTTTGGAACGGATCGTCAGGATTTCAATAATACCTACATCAAATGAATTCTTTTTTAATTACTCGTTTTAGGGCGAATGTCGTGTTATGTAAAGAAAAAGACTGAAGTTGCCCTAATGAATTACCTAGTATTTTGTTGTCTCCTCTGGGCTCGTTCGTCGTTAGTTTCAGGTAACGAATTACATTAATATAATAAAAGATACTTGTAGGTACTCTTTTCTTTTTATATTTCGTGTATCGTCAACATTATTTAACTATAACTCCCGTTCTAATCGCCTTTATTAGAACGAAATCACTTCTAAGCTACCGACTTCGTTATACACAAAAATATTGTTAATATTTTATAGTGTTCAATAGAAACATTAATATTCCAATCAAACCACTGGCTGTTTTGACATTTAAAAAATATATATTTTAAATATTTAGCTCTCTAATTGTAATTTCAAATGCAAAATGGCAATTTCGACCGCGGTAATTTTGCGGACTAAACGGTCTTCCGGTCTTACAATTAGTCAAGGCATCTAACTCGACGATTGCTCATTAAATGCATTGTAAGTGCAATTCTTAGGTAACATAGTATCTGCAGCAATTTGGTTTCTCTTTGTGTTTCTATGAGATTTTAATAAACTGTTTCGCACGCGTCTATGTGATGGTTATCAAACTTTCCAGAATTAAATTCTACAAATTACATTTTCATGTAGATATATTTTTTGTATTGTCTATTATCTGCTGTGTTTCATAGATGCACCCCATAAATTCATTGAACCTGTGTCTTAGGTGTAAACGGAATGAATAGAAATGTAAATCGAAGTTTCGATCGAATCGAAAGAACCTTATCGCTTCCTTTAAAATATGAAGATATATAAATCATAATACTCATATGTATGTACCTACAGGTTATAAAACATAAAAGTCAACAGTGTTAATCATTAATAGAAAACAAAATCAAGGATCTGTGAAGCTAAGTCGCACCGTAAACAAAGCGCGTCGGTGAGGAAGACGCGACCACCGGCGCGTTTCCTAACGATCACACGGCGGCGCGGCCTCCGCAAACAACCACCAACTGTTTACCCCGCCTCGCTGTTTACTCTTTGACAGCAGTCTTACAGGTCGTTAACACGTCACGCCTAACTGTTGGACAATGTCAATACCAGGATACACTGCATACCCTTTAATTAAATCAGGCCTGAAAAAGGACTTCGCAAACACTGCTACGCAAACGAATGACAATGAATGCACCGGATATTTGTGGAGTGATGCCTCCGTGTATGTTCGTTGATTCGTATGAGGATATCTACGTACCTACACGCTAATTTGTAACAATATCTTAGGGATTATATCGTAGAGGTGTATCTACATAGAAATCTATTTTAAAGTTCATGGTAAACTTTGAACATAAACAATAATGATTGTTATATTATATTTTAGAAATAAAGTCTGTTAGAGTTTAAATAAATGTATTAATATTTGATACTAAAGATTTGAAAGTAACTTGACATAAATAATCCATATAATTAAATTTATTTAATAATTTTTTTAAGCTTTATTGCTAACCAAAATCTAAGTTACAAAGGGCAGACTTACTTTGTATGTATGTACGATCATGAAATAAGTATTAAATATGTAGAAAAATACAGACAGGGCAATTATTTATTTATTCTTTACTAACGGACATCCGCGACTTCGTCTGCAGGTATGTATGATGACGGAAGAAAATATAATAAATATTAAAGACAAATATAATTAAGTAAAACTAAAAAAAAATATCGAAATCTATTCAGAACTTTTTGCGTGATGTGCGCAACACGGCAGTCCTCTATCAATTTTTTTATTTACATAATTATATACGTAGATTATACCATCTATCTTCTATACATATAATAAAACTGTAACGGATCGTTGTTCGTGCACGCTAATCTCAGAAACGGCTTACCCGATTTGAATGCAGTTTTCAGGATTATATTGTGATGGACTACACTTAACATTTATTGTTTTCCGCATTTAAATCGGTTAACAAATAAAGAAGTTATGTCAATTTATGTCAGTCATCACGTAATATGTACCAAGAAAAATAGAGCTCAGATCTATATGATCAATAATCATATCTTTATATTAAATAGGGTTCAGCTTAGGCTGGAAGCGCCTCAGTTGAACGCGATGTGGCCCCGCGTGGGTAGGTGGTTGGGTACGAAGTCGCGGGCACAGCTAGTCAAACATAAAAATACTAACTAGCTAAGATAACCGAAATGAGTCTTAGCCTCCGATACCAAGATACGCCACTTTGATCTGTTTTGCGCTTTCTCTGACCAATTTTCCACTTGAAGCTCGCGCAGGTCTTTCATAATGTCAAACATAATGCTCGAAAAGGGAAATTTAATACTACGAGCATTCTCTATCAGTCAACGTATGAGCTACATAGGAAAAATTTAAAGGGCTTTTATATTATGGAAGAGGAAACGATACATTTTCACCAATCTTAATCTAAATACTTATACTTACATGTAGGTACATCTATCATATTCCTATGTACACCGTTACGAGATGAAACACATACCTACATAATCTGTATGTACAAGTGAATTAACGAAATTAACCACAACGAAATTTCCCTAACTTGATACCATGGCGTATACATATCTATAGTTGATAATAATTAGTCGTTATCGCGTTTGCATTCTATTTAACTAGGCGAGTTTAATCCTTTTGAAATGATATCTTGATACAATGTGGATTATCGGCGAACATGAAAGCGGCTTAATGAATTTTTAATCCCGCTTTCCCTTCGTCACTTGGCCGTATCTTAGGCGCGGACTACGTCGGCACACTGGCAGATGATACGGCCGCGATATCACCAGCCGCCCGCCGCCACCACTCTGGTCGTAAACTTGAATAAACCTCTCCAAATTAGCCTTTAATATTAACCGTTCTATACAATCTCTTCCTTAATTTTATCAATAATAATTTTCCTAATTTAGAATTTCTAGTAGTGACTCGGAGTCTGAATGTGTGTATTCCATTGTGGGACTTAAACATAACTGGTGAAACGTGGGGGTGTCCTACACTTCTCTGCTTACATTTTCGAGGATTACAGGCGTGATGTTTCGTTAATTTTATCAATAATATTTAGGTAAGGGGCAAATTATTTATTAGCTGATTCAAGGTCAAGGTAGTGGGCAAATTACTTAGGTATGTGGGTTTATATAAATACAGCTGTTATTTAAAGGAATTGTACCCGGCTAATACTTTTACTGATAGAACCTTCAATTATCTAAAAAAAAACATAACCTAGATATATAAAGACATATAAGGGAACAGATACAAATCCGAGTTAGGTACCCAATATAATTGTAATAACAATTAGACGTAATCGGGAGGTATGTATATTAATAAATAATTAATCATTCATTTATAAATGACTATTTTACCAGCAATTTCGTTCGCTCTGGTAGAACGTATAATAATTTCCCTACAATATTACATGCCCTAATATAATCTATAATTATTGTCTGTTGATGTAATATCAGCGGCGTTTTTATTTGAAAACGTATAGAATTTATTATAAAATTAACATTTGTGCATGTCTTCCCTGTTGCATGTGTCTCTTAATAGGGAATAAGGATAAGGATTTAATAGTAAAATGGAATAAGGATTGCTTGGTATCTGTTGTTTGCTCTCTCCACTATTAGTATTTATTTATTTAAACTTTTGTTGCTTTAACTAGTGACTAATTATTATTAGTAATAATTAACTTGACGAATGACTAGTTAATTTGGTAGTATGGAGAGTAGTTAGGTGATGATTGGTTTCTAAATAACTTTAATGTTACACACTATTTTTATAATCCTGATATTGGAAAGAGGAAAGTAAATTCCTGTACAATACGCAGATTTATAATAATAAAGCAAAACGTATCAATTATCGATGAAAATGCTAAAAAACTAAAACGCACAACTGTAGGTATATGTTAGTATTTGCCAGGTAAATTCATTTGAAGTTAGTGTAGATAGATACCTACCTGACAAACTTTCCAATGCAAATAATTTACTTACGTAGTATATGGAATATTGTAAACTATATTGTTAATAATAAATTACGTTTTATGATACGATAGTCGTAATAGTTTTTTAATGCTAATGAAAAGCGAATGCGCATAGCAGACCTGCCGCGCTTACGTTGAACTTTCAAACGTATGCGCAATTTATACATTAAAAATAGATTACATAATACGGTCTGTGAAGTAGTATGATAATTAGCAACTTTTGATAATTTACCGTTTATTTGCGTAAGAACAATATTGTAGTTTTATTAAATCACACCAAGTGAATCAATATTTACAACTATATAATCTAAAGTTTGCTATTTCATTCTGATCGTTCTGCACTTAATGCAAAAATTAATGTACATAAAAAATATTTATGAACATTTTGTTAGCTACATTATATACCTAAATGAAGACCTATGTCGTATAAGTGAATCATAGACAAATCGCGCCTCATACTTTTTTTTTTTAGGGCGGACATTTTAAGCTAGTCTTCACAGCTAAAGCTTTATGCGATACGACTAAAAATAAAAAGCCGTCGAAAAAAAAAACGTAAACAAAATATGACGGACATCTTAATTTTTCATCTCAGTATAAATCAGGTCGATTTAGGACGCACCGGCAGCAGGTTGGTTTTTAAATATCAAAGTAAAGGTAAGAAATGAATATGTGATGCGATTTGACGTGGATTAAAATTTATGTTTATGGTGAGTCTAATTTATTGGGCGCCATAAAGTTCGTCAAAAGACGTCGATATTCGTGTTGCCTACACAGCCGAAGTTCCATTTCAAACAACTCAAATAAGAACGCCGGCGGATTTTAGTTTTATATGTAGGTATGCCGAATAGATATTGAGTAATGTGTCTTTTGTTTGTCGGCATAAATAAAATCGAATCGATCCAAGTATATATTAAAAGTTGTTACTGACGGAGCTATAATGTATATTAATAAACTGTGTTATATTGTATATTATAGCAAACTGACAGTAGTAATGTTATAATATATAATTTTGCTGTCATTCTATGCACAACAGTTTATTACGTATATTGTAAATCCGTAATTGGCTTCAAGACCTATACTATAAGTTTAGATAGTAAATAAATTGTTAAAAGCTGTGGATTTTGTGAATAAATAAATAAATAAATAAATAAACAGTGTTTTGGTATATAATACAGCATAGCAATAACACTAAGTTGTCACATTATACTCACATATTTTGACTGCATAAGAAAGAAATACATATACATATGTATATTATTGTCTTGTGTGCAGTCTCTCGACCGTTAAGTACTATAGAAAAATATAACGTAATATGTTATGATATGCGATGCTATAATATACATATATTATAACTACTACATACTAATATAACATATGTAAACTTCGTGGAATCTTTATAACTTTTATATGATATACATATCTATATATGTACAGTGGCTAAATATTTGTTTGTGTACCATGACACCATACACCATTAAATAATGATTAAATGTACGAGTTCTAAAACTAAATTTGCAAGCAAAACCTGTGTGCAGTAGCTTGAGACCTCAGTCGGTTACCCGCTTCTCTAAGAGACTTAGATTCTCATTACAAGAGAATGTTAACAATGGTATAACTATATTTATTCTCTCGTTGATATAGTGATTTTCAACGCGGTTGTTGAAAGAGAGCGGGTTAGATTCCTGGATCAGGTTCCAATGAAATACAGACGCGATTTTATGTTATAAATCCATTTAAATAGAAAATAGACATATTTATTTACAGACAGGACTATGATATATGCAACACTCCGGCTTCAAATCATGGCACACGGATAACGATGTACAAAGGTCAATGAATTCTGTTCAAATCTGTACGCTATCTCCTGCTTATAAGTAATATTCATTATGCAATCATTCGTTCTGTAAATAAAGTCAATAAAATGCATTTGAAGTTTTTAAAATTTTGTTCAAAAAAAGGGGGTAAAACGTTTTAAAACTGTCTTATGTTTTTAACAATTATTGTCATGGGTACATTTTGACAATTGTTATTAAAAAATATTAATAAGCGAAGGATTCTCTTGATTATCTTCAAGAAAAGGATTCATTTAACGAAATAAATGTTTAAACTTTGTATTAAAATATTATACAAGTTATATGTAAGTGTATATGAATATAATTTCATGAAAGTACCTACATAGATTCGTAAAGTATATTTGTAAAGTCAATGATACGAAATAGGCGCTGTATATGTCATTAAAAAAATATGTATCTAGCCAGGTATAGAGCATAAACAAAATTTAAAAAACTTTAACTAAGTCATTTTCCTTTATTGCTTAACGGTAGTCCATTATTATTTAAACGAAGAATAATATCTACATTAAGATAAGAGCTGGGAAGGGCAGCGCAGGGCGGGCAGATGAGACGGGCGTAAGGTTTAGCACGTGATCATTTTGCGAAAGGGACAAAACGTCGGCACTATTCAAAGGGCCGTCTGTCAAAAGGTTCCAAGTCAAAATATGTACAAACGCTGACCGTAATGGACTAAACAATAAAAAATGGATATCTTATTTAAGCTTTAACAATGAATTCGGTGCATTCCGTGTGGAGTTGCTCGCTACAATAGTTACGTTTTATGGCGTCGTAAAACCACAGTCTTTGTGCACGACTCCCGGCTCAGGGTTGCCGAAACGATGCCAAGATACTAGTAGAACTACACTTGCATTCTTGTTGTAACATGAAATTCATGTTATTTCACAAAATATAATCACTATCCCACAAAATCATTCCGTCTGTCAACATACTTATCAATGCTTTATTGCATGTAAAATTGTATCTAGTTAGGCAGACATACAGATATAGGTACCTACCTCATATGCGTAGAATATTGTTTTGTTTATATTGTCATATACATATTTTATAGAAGTAGTTTTAACAAAGTACCCTATATTTGCTAACCCTACTGGTCAATTATTACAGTCCAGCAAAATCGCCCTCGTAATACTGCCAGAGGTACTGAAATCGTCTTAAACTAGCATTAACTGCACGTTACCCCATTTATTGTAAGTTCACATTATATTTTGTTTCTATGGCGAATAATTTGGTGATTCTGTAATTATACGTTCTATTCCTTAAACATATAGTTAATGATTTCTATCAATTTACTATTAAATGCTGCATAATTACCTATATTGAAGCATAAAGCTGCAGGTAGATGCTGTAGGTATGCGTCAAGCCGAGGATAGGTCGCGATGGCGCTTATTGGGGGAGATCTAAGTCCAGCAGTGGACTGAGATAGGCTGATGATGATGAGTTATATTGAAATCACAGACATCTTAACTGAACCTATAGTTGACTATACTTAACTACGAAATAAGTCTTAGCGTGTCAAGAGTTGAGGTCATACTAGTTAAATTAGACAAAGTTGATTAAGTTCGGAATTATATATTTCATGGCTTCGGAGACTATCTAGGAAAAGTCTCGCGAAGAGTTTTTTAATTTTATTACATGACAGCCTAGCGTTTGGTGACGATTCCTTTTGATGAAAAGTGCGGATGCCTCTTAAGATGGAGCACGCATCCCTATGGAAAGCCTATTCACCCTTCCTCAAAGACTCCTAGGTTATATGTATATATGTATATCCGGAATTACAAACGCTGGCAATGTGTTCAACTCCTTTTCCGTCTGGGTAAAAAACGTAGAACCAAATCGTTTCGGTCTAAAAATTTTGATATCTACCAGATAAGGACCTCCTGCCGTGTGTCTATACGTTCGGTGTAGGAACGAGAACTATCAAATAATCGTGTAGAATACTACCAGATGGGCTAAGCGGCGACGGTGACTAAGGCTGTGTAGTCCGGTGGTGGTAAGTTCCCATGACATTCTTAGCTTAAAAGGCTGGTCAGCTACGTATCCTAAAACTAGTCTTCAAAGGCCATCACGATGAACTAGCAGATGTGTATACTATTTTGCGTTGCTTTACTACACAGTTTTAGTGAGTGTTTTTAGTTAATTTTAAAAAGAGAGACCATTTTAAAGACGTTTCATAAATTAATAAATTTGTGTCAGCATTCGAATCTCAGGTAATAAATAACAGTTGAAACGTCGGAGTGCAATCTTCTGCTTACCCTTCGGGGTAACACAGGTGTGATGTTGTATTATATTATACTATTTTTGTTCTCAGTAAATAAAGAATCATGGAACAAATGTTAGACGAATGTAGCCGGCCCTCAGCAAAGAGAAACAGTTTGTAAGGGTTGATCATTAGAAGTTGTAAAATTGAAAAGAAACAGAGGTTCCGATTCCGAACGCCGTAGCGCAGATACCCGTACCTACTGGTATTCCCCCATTGTAAAAACGTGCATAACATTAAAGACAATTGTATTTAAAAGCTTATAATAATAACGAAACAAAAATCATTGTTAATAATATTTCAAACGCGCCGCCGTAATGCCCCAGCAGAGGCTTTGTTATATCGGCGCTTATGGAGATAACTTTTATTGCTTTGAACTGATAGGATAAACAGGTAAGCCAATATTCCTTCTTTCAATGTTAGTAAAATAGTAAAGCATTTTCCTTATATTTTCTAAAACTGATAATCGACTCTACTTTTTATGTAGACCCTACAATGCGTGAATTTTAAGAAGTTTGAAGTCTCACTTATAAGTATACGTAAAGTACCTACCTAAGCCCAGTAACATAATAATTATGTATTATTTGTTATACTAGATTAATTATCCTTAATAATATTCAAGCTAGAAAACCTAAATCTTAGTCATACTTCATTTCGACGAACGTTGTATTACAAAAAAGTCGAGCAGAAGATTTCACATTTTCACAGCGACTGTAAAACATGAATAAGAAAACTTCATCATCGTCAGCCTCTAGATGTCCACTGCTGGTCATAGGCCTCCCCTAATCGGCGCCACTCCTTCCGGTCCTGGGCCTTCCGAATCCAGCAGCTTCTCGCTATCTTCTTCAGGTCGTCAGACCATCTGGTAGGAGGGCGACCTACGCTCCTTTTACATAATAAAAATATATTTTGTGTATGTGTTTTTATGTTATATTCAAATATGTTTGTAGGAATGTTTGATCATTAATTTGAACAAAGTTGAACTACGTATTTTGAATACCTATTCGTATTTAATAAATACAACATGACCAAGTAAGAAGCAATCTACAATTAAATTATTTTAAAGTAATTATTCTGATAAAGTACTTCATAAGTAATTCCAGTTTTATATACATACCTACAGCACACTTATTCTCTATTTGGAAACGAACGTCGAGGTAATAGATAGGTAAGTATTGTAACGTCAATGACTTTTTTGCACAAAATGACAATATACTTTGGTATGGAAAAAAACATTGTAAAAAGTGTGTTTCTTACCCTATATGTTAATCTCGTTTAGAATCTTGTAGAGGACATACATACATACATACATATCATCACGCCAGGTTCCTTGCGGGGTAGGCAGAGAGCACAGAGTGCCAGACATCTCTATTCTTACACACTTGCCGTGCTTCGTCCACGTTCATCATAAATAAATCAATTTCTTTACTAAATCCTATATATTCCGATAACCTCCTGCAAACTGTCCACACATTGAACAATATTTAAATACTGATGATAACTAATCTCCTCTGGAATAGTACATGAGATTTCTATAGTCTCTGTCGCATACATAATCGAATTATTTACTACTAAATGAAATAACGCTTGACAAATTGCTCTCTCCGCGGTTCTGGCGTAAATAATTTCGATAACGATCACACGCCCCAAAGAAAACCAAATATTCGCCGGGCGGCGAGTCAACAGCCAAATTAATGTGTTGATTTGCATTAAGCAACAAATGTATTTCTCATTTGGCCGTGGGACTGGATCTATTTGTCTTGAACGCGGTGACGTCATCGCCGATACCGAGAGTAGCAGCTTTATTCAATTTAGAGTGACGCTGAATTGGTTTTTCCTTATTCTAACAACAAGTCTAAATTTTCGGTGTCTTAGACATGCTATTGCTAAAAGTGGGTGTGTACCACACTCCTCTGTCTACTCCGTCGAAGTTTAAAGGCGTGATGTTACGTATTTTTCATAACGGAAAACAAATACAGCCATACAAAAGCACAGACCTAAAAAAACGCGTTCTTACACACACAAACATAAACAAAAACAAACCAAAGTCTAGAATTCAGTTACAATTATTAATAGAAATATATTATACGAAAGCTATGAAACATCACGCCTGTAATCCCCGAAGAGGTAAGCTGAGGAATGTAGTACAGTCCCACGTATCACTAATTACATTTAAGTGCCATGGAATAGATGGTGAGCCTTTTGCCATACACCTGGCACAGATCCAGACTCCAAGTCCCTGCTAGAAATTCTAAATTAGAAAAATCTAATAGTACCCGACCCGGGATTTGCACCCAGGACCTCCCGATCGGCAGTTGTTCTTGCAACACTCGACCAACGACGCACTCACTATAACACATAATAATTATGTAAATGTGATATTGAACATTTAAACTAAGGCATGATAAGTCTACATAATTTACATTCAGCAAGATTACATTTCTGCATCTAGGAAATGTATGCAGGTTGGTTTATTTGGGAACAGATGACGCGCGCACAATGTGCCTAAGCTTCATCTAACAGAGCTTACGCGCTGTGTACGAACGGAAATATACGTGTTATGTGCATTTGAAATTAGAATACACGACGGCTAATGTATGCGGGTTGGCAGCGCCGGGTTATTTCAAGCGATATGACGTAAGATGGTCCGAGTGTGCTTAGCGCTGGTCAAACTGAGCTTACGTGTTGTGCTGCGGACTAAGGAACTTTTATGATGTATTCCAACATCTGCGCAATTCTTTTTGTACTTATACAAGATTCTATATAAAATATTAGTCAAAAAATGTTCGAAGAAATTAAATGTTCAAAACAAATTTATAATTACTAGTATTAGTTATTGATTAGATTGAGTAATTATTATTTCATTGAATCGATGAAATCAAACTATGTAGTTAATCAATTGAATTGAATAATTTATTAATTAAGTGAATTAATAATTAGATTAACGAAATATCAATTTAATTATCTGTCATCTTAACATAACATCAAGCCTATATTTCCCCGAAGAGGTTAGCACAGGAATGTAGTACACTCCCGCATTTCACCCGCTACGTTATACGTAACATGGAATAGGGGGTAACGCTATTAACATATAACGGATAACAATCCAGACCCCATGCTACTACTGCAAATTTCAAATTAGAAAGACGCAAGAATAGTTTGATCGAACCAGGGATCTAACCCAGTACCTCTTGATCAGCGGTCGCGCTGGCAATCACTAGACGAACGAGGCAGTCAATTATTGACGTAGTCAACGCTCAAAAAGTGAATTAATGAACGTTAACATTCGAGTGCAACGAAACAAAAAGTGTTACATGAAGGGAGGAAAAAGAATGAGCATTTAGTAGTTTATATTCCCAGAGTCGTATAAGGGAAGTGATCGGCGCCATTCGCGCTGTCAACATTTCGCTCTCTCCAACATTAAGTCCTTTTATCAGTTTTTTATTGCCACCATTTCTGCGGTTCCAGCTCATAAAATGAAGATTTAATTTCTGCCATTTCTGCTTTTATAAAATTTATTATCATATTTTATCATCACTAACACGTAATATGATAATGGAAAGAAAACGATCAATGTATCAGAGAAATGAATGTAATTTCTTGAGACGTAACACTTGAGATTTTCAACATAATGTTAACATAACTGTAATATATCGCATACTATAAGAAATTTAATAATAGCACACCTTTTAAAATAGACCTATAGATCAAGGAGCATTATTGGCTGTATTCATCAGTGCTGGTCGGGCCAATAATTAAAATTGCCGAGTACCTAATTGTAGAGAACTTGTGGGGACAGCCATCCCTCGTAAGTTGAGTGACCCCGCGTGAAGGCGCTCAAAATGTGGGAGGCTGCGTGCTCTTATTTTTCAGTGGCCGATCAAATCTGAAAGCGAGCTAGTTCAGTCGGCACCGAGCCGTCGACGGAGAAGGTTGGGTTTACGCGCGCGGTACGCTACACTCGCAAAGAGCCGCGTAAAAAACATCGAGTGCTTAAACGAAAAATACTTCATAAACTTATCAACTCATACAATTTATTTGTGACGACTTATTATCCATATTTGGGTAAAATATATACATCATATATGTTTCAGTGATAGAAATTAATAGTAACGGTTGTTTTTCCAAACATTAATTTAATTAGTTTCCGAACTATTTCCTTATATCATCATTCCAGAAATTTCAATGTATTAAAATAGATTTCACTAATTTATTGTGACATTATCCCCGTATTTTGTAAGGGAAAATAATAAGTTAATACTGAAGTGAATGCTGGTGTAAATTCCTCGAAACCGAGAACATATGAGTAAAAATAACAATTGCTGGAATAATTGTTTTGAAACGGTTGTTAATCAGTAATAAGCCTATGT
>DWDT01000714.1:0-19053 GCA_018245595.1 Microceris scylla
GCGAAGAATAGAGTGTGCTTTACGATCTCAAAAATTTTTAACATATTTATTTGCATATTTATATTTATACAGACAGTTAAATAGAGTTAAATGAAATAAAAAAGACAATCATTAAAGTACGTAACAAACATATGTGTTTTTTTTAATTGTCATGAACAGTTATCGAAATTGCGGAAAAATCTGGGCGTTTTTATAAACATGGATGTGCCGTTTATAGAAAACGTAGCGTAGGACGCCCTCCAGCTAGGTGAAGCGACGATATACGCAAAGTGGCTGACATATTTGGATGCGAAGAGCTGAAGGTTGAGCTCAGTGGTCTGACATTAGAGAGGCCTATGTTCAGCAGTGGACGGGAGAAGGCTGATGATGGTGATGATAATATGCCATTTGTTCCGGATTTATAAAATTCGGGTCATTCATTTTGTATGTACTCAATGCGCTTACAGCGATGAACGGCTGCGAACTTTCGGCGCGGCCGAAAGGCTCGCTCATTTTCTGGCTGAAACCGAAACTAAGGCCGAAAATAGATTTCTTGGTCGAACCTGGTCAGAATCGAAACCGAACTTTTGGTCGGTCACTAATAATAATAGTATAATACTCACCAATAGATATCAGGAAGAGTCATATTTTACAGTTTTATGTTTAATTTGCATAATCTCCAAACCGGCTTCAACTGTTTTCATGAAATTTAGCGTTCGGGGGTTCCGGGGGCGATAAATCGATCTAGATAGCTTTTTTAGGATTTTTAGTAAACGTCGTTTTATCCATGTTTTCAAGCAATGAAAAACTGCTAGAATATTCTTAGAATTTAGGAAGGTACATTTCGTCACCATAATATAAGGTTATAATAGCTCAGGTGGAATCGGGCGGTCACCAAAACCAGAAGACCCCGGTGCGAGTCCAGGTGTCTCCAGTCCGATTATTTTTCCTTTCTTTCCAAGTACGTTCTTTTGTAAGAAAAACTATTATTGGGAACCCTTTGTCAACGCATCAAATTCGTACCTAAAACAAATCATATAATGCCGACCCAGGCTCGGCCATCCAGGTACTTGTTATAAAGAGACATTTACAAATTTAATAAAGAGTTTTTTTTAAATTGACTTGCTTGCTCGATTTACAGTATAAAATGTAAGTAAATCTTTCGTGGACTAAGAAATAAATAAAAAGTCCTAATTTTGATAGAAAAAAGATTTCTGCACGGAAATACATAGCCTCTATGTTTATTGTCTAATAATTAAGAAGCTTCTAGATTTTTCATCGCTTTACACTAATTCGTCAATGTCGAACATGACTGTCATACCCGGTCTTCTAAGTACAATAATCACATGGACGTGTCCTCAGAAGCCAACTGTAATGCAATCAGCTGACAGCTCGACATAGCTCCATTTTACAAATCGCTCCGCAATTCGCAGCCGAGTCCGACTTAGGCTGTAACTGAAACTGGAAACTGTAGTTCAGTGCAACAGAACGGTGCTGTATAGGGACGTGACTTTGCTGTTGTTCGGGAACAGTCTTGTGAAATTCTGAATTACTCTCATATTTCTCTCGAGACGTTGAGTAAAGCAAACGTTAGGTTCGAACGAAGCGCGTTCGTTCAGAGTAAGATAAAGAGTGAAACTTGATTTTTATTTAACCCGGTTAATGGGTGTATTTATTGAGATATATATATATATATATATGTGTGTGTGTGTGTGTATATATTTGTGTGTGTATGTATTCGTTTGTTCAACTATAGAAGGAAATGTGACTGCGAGAGCGCTAGTATATAATAGCAAGAGTGGGCATCTACGATATTAGTAAAAGGAGTATGTATTGTACTGTATTGTGAGCAAAATTATGTTTATTTTTTATCATTATAAACGTTGACAAGTCTTTTGGTCCAATTGTTAGTGTACCTAAATTGTGATCTAAATACCTACGTGATGCTCAAATGTATTTGTTCTAGGTGTAGTCGTCAAAAATCTATAAAAAATAATAATCGGCTGGAATATGGGTCTTCTCTCATATTCAGGGGTAGGTATAGTCCGCCACGCTGGCCAAGTGCGGTTTGACAGACTTCACACACCTTAGCATTATTTTTTTATAAAACTTTAAGGTATGTAGGCTTCCTCACGATGTTTTCCTTCACCCTTAATAAGTGATATTTAAACATACAACGAATTTTGCCATGCATTTGAACCCAGCACCCTCGAGTAAGAAGCTATTCTTAATCACTAGGCTATCACTGCTCTATATACGTAAATCTATGTATCTACTACTACATAAATCAATGTATCTACTACTACATAAATCAATGTATCTACCGAGTATGTTCTCGGTGTTTGGCACTTGTCGGTCTAACATCTCCTGAGGATGCCCCGTGGAGGGGTGAAACACGTGTAGAGAGTAGATTAACGGTGGTGGTTGTGTTTCGCATTGGTCACCGCATGCGCATTTATCAGCGGGCGGGTGGGCGGTGCATTTCACAGCATGACTACGGCTGCGGGGCGGAGGTAGCTATACATCAGTTCCTTTCTTAGTAGAGATTTTTATTTGACTTACCCACCTTTATTGTATAGAGCAAACAAGCAGATAGAAACCAAAATGGCTGTTACTACCCTTCGCATTTCCAATCTAATCTACAGTTTTTCAAGAATAATGTACATTATCACGCGTTAATTTTACCTACATATAAAACATCACACCTGTATTTCCCCGAAGGTACAGACAGAGGAGTGTAATACCTACTCCCATTTTTTACCAGTTACGTCATATGTACCATAGGATAGGAGGTGAGCCTATTGCAATATTAATATAATACGGTTAATAAGTATCAAAGTAATTCCAGCAACAGAACTGCAGAGATAGAACCTATATTGAAACGAAGAGCACAATACTTCCGGCTTAATAACCGTGAGGATGTACCCATCGTAAAACTTAAAAGCAAGTGCTGTTGCGCTCCGTAGACCAAGAGTGTACTCTGCAATGATTGTTTTAATTAAATGTGGTACTACCCTAAAGGTAATTCCACACTACTGTTAAAATGTTTATAAACATTAGTGAACATTTTCTTAACGAAATTTGATAACGTTACTGGACACTTCTAAGCAAAATTGTTTGTACACAAATTGTAACAAATAAAACATTGGTAAATCATTTGTTTGTAAACGTTTATCCGGACGATGAAATAAATAGGTCGGTATTATGTACAGATTTGAGCCGTGTAAATAAATACTGTTGCTGTTTATATCACTATTGTCTTTTATAGATTTTCTAATGTCTCTGACTGTGATTTTTTTAGAAACGTCTAATAGTATTTTCAGAAATATTATCATTGTTATTTGTTATGAGATAATGAGCAAAATATATACATACGATGTTAGGTACAGATGTGCAAATAATGTATTGCTATGTATTGCATACGAAATATTATTTGCCTGAAATAAATGAAAAGCTCAATGTGTCCTCTTTTGCTTCTAGAATCGATTATTAGATTTGTAAAATCAATATTTAACAAAGCAATCAAAAAATTCAATTAATAGTCATCTATGACCGCCTTTAATTATTACTGAAGTTAAAATCTATTGATATCCATAGGACTTTAAAACAGTCTAAATTCTGTTACAAAAACAACTAATTCGAAAATGTTTATTTATAAAAATATGTATAATTATATGTAGGACACAGAAAAGATTTTAAATTAACGTTAAAATCCATGTATATTTCACTATTTTTGATATAACATTCTGAATAACCAATCTACGCTGGAGCGAGCGGAATATACATCTGGGTTACTGCTGCAGAGTTATTGGGACCTGCAACAGCTGGAGCATACACAGACTCAATGGAAATAATATGACTAATTCGAACTCTATTATATACATGGTTTGTATGCCACTAGTTAGTTCGCGGTCGCCAGAAAAATAGGCGTGTGTATGTAACCGCATACAATTTCCATAGTAATTGCGGAGCGATCCATACACAATCCATACATACTGCATGGACCGAGCCTATGTTGGAATGCTATTTATGTTCAGGCAATCTAATTTGAGTCTAATTTGTGCAAGAGTATAATTGCGTACATCACAGCTTGTATCTCAGTTCGATCAAAAAAATGTAGGTGTATTACTGCGGCAATATTTCATCTTTGACTTTCCAACAGCAGATGTCTTAGTTTGATTTAAATATATGTGTCCCATTATTAGGATATGTCATTTAAATTATCTCATATATTTGAACATGTTAAGTTGTCAAAAAAAAAATTTTTTTAATTAATTAAAAAGCTTTTGTATTTATTTTTCGAAAAATTGTTTTTCGAATTTAATCAAAATTGACATCAATTAAAGTGCGTTTTTCTTCCAGAAGTGAAAATGTTCTTAATGTACAATGATGAGTATGAACTTACACGAATTTAAAAATTCCAAATGTTTAATTAAAATTAAAGAATAATCTGTCAAGGCGCACTAACACAGCTCAATTACTGTTAATGTTTATGAACTCTGTGTTGGATTCAGTGATAAACATTTCACGACTTTTCAACACGCGGTAACTTAATTGTTGGTGCTACAGTCCGTAAAGCGAAAAGCTAAACACGACACTATAAGTCTACACGAGAAAAACGTCGCTCATTAGCGAAAAAATACTTTACAAGTTAGTTACGTTGTTAGCGAATTTGTTATGGCGCGACCGCGGCGGTCCCGCTCGCGTGAGTTGGCCGAATTTCCGGTAAGCACAAGAGGCTTGTTCGGGGCTAATGGAGGGTGGCATGCGAAGTTCTCTAAAGGATTATGTAGCGGTCGAATTTCTTGTGTAATCATTACATATGTTTGTGTTACCAAAGAATGATATTCAATTTCTTTTCGCGGTAAAATAATTTTATTTGTGTTTGGATGTCGCAACGGACATCTTTGGTGTCCTTCACGAGTATAAAAATAGTGCAAATGAACAAAAAAGGTCCTATTCCAGGTCCATATGAATACGATGACAGGGTCACAATTTAATAGATAACCTGAAAACCGTATACAGCTAGTATCTCACTAAGCATTTCCGCAAATTCATTAAATCAGCAAACACATTAAATTACAGATATAGAAATTAACGGCATTATAATTATCCATTATATAATTTGATCTCTACAGTGAAACCTCCTTGAAATGTTTACTCATTTGTCCTATGATATATCATTATATAACGCCAGGTCTTTTACAGCGTAAGCAGAATGCGCAAAACGCCTAATATATCAGTCCTTACATACCTGACGTGCATATATCACTCTCTTAAGGTATGCGGATTACGGGAGACTTCTGCCTCTCCCATCAGTCATCAGTTCTTTTATGTTCTAACGTAAAGTGAATATAAAAGTTAAAACCGTTATTAAAACTGAAAGACATTTTGAGAAATAGTGCCTTGTACTACGAAGCGCGCGATTTATTACGGACAAGTTTTTACCCGCGAAATAGATCACGGAGACAAATAAATAATTTCCTTACAATTTTTCAAAGTTTATTTTTATTTTTCTCTCTGGGTTTTTTTTTAAATGTATTCGCAATAACTAATATTTTACCCGAGGTTTTTTATATCTTAGACAGGGTTTCTTACATCTTACTCAAAGTTTAAACTTTTCTTGAACAAATATCAATAAAAATAGCTTAACGACTTTAACGTGAGAAGGTAACAGATAAACAAAGTTTGATTCCCATTTTTCATGTAACCCACCATAGCGCGCGAACATCCTAACGCGGGATTTGATTAAACTTCGTTCGGGCGTTACAAATTTGGGATAAATTTTTATCCCGCAAGCACCGTGCATATTTTATTATAAAAAATCACTCTCCAGACCATAGAGAATCTCTACATGACAAATCACGTCATTCTATTCAGGATTAGGGGTGGAACAAACGGGGTTGCAGGATTAAAGACGGTTTTATTTGTTAGATCCTGCAGGGAAAATCTATAATGACAAAAAAACATTCATTTTTTGACAATAACTGTAAAAAACGGAGTAATAATTGCAGATGTAATTAGTCTCAAATGTCAGCTGTCAATGGAAACTCTTTTCGGATACGCGGACCAAATTACGTAACAAGAATATTGTGTTTTGTAACAAAACTTTAACTATTCTCTTTCGGAGAAGATACCCCAATCCATTAGTAGAATTAAAAAATAGATTGGTGACAATGAATTACCTAACAATTTTGCCCGCAGGTGGCAGCAAACGTGCTACCAGACTCACGGTGGCGACAGCAATCGGTATATGGATCCTGGCTGCACTGCTGGCCACTCCAGCTTACATCGGCTCATATTTAAGAGCATTCGTCGTCAATCCTACTACACAGGTAAGCTTCTTTGCAATAAAGGAAATAAGGAGATGAAGAGAGAGGTAGTAAAGCAGAATTAATGTATAACATAGTAAAAACGTATTAATGAATCACTATATGACAATGTGGACGTAATAGGCCCCGGGTCTGGTGATGCATGGTATACTCACTTGGTATACTCACAGAACTAGTATACTCACTTGAGTTTCCTTTAATGTGGGTAGTGGCACAATATTCTTACTTAACGAGTGGCAACACCGTTGTTTAGTTGGCAACACTGCCGCCTACATAAAAGCACCATCGTTTTTCATAGCTAACGTAATTTTATACTTAAGATCTCTAAACTTTTCGCCTGTGATTTAATTGTAATAATTTAATAATTGTAACTTATTAAGATACACAATTAAATTAAATTAAGCATGTGAATGTGTGCTTAATATATAAGACCCTATGTTATTTCCATACAAGAAAATAAATTTCAATTTGTAGACGCCAAAAATATATACCATTCGTAAAATGTTTTGCATATGCAATAAACATTTTTACTTCTACGAGGTCTTATGACTTACTTATTTTAATAAAGGTATAACTCGACCCAAGCGGACAATTTTCAAAGCATTCGAAAAGCAAGCTTTGAGCATAAATTTTGCTAGCTTCAACATCTAAAAGAGAACTTCAGTCGTACTGTACAATCGGTAACATTCCCCCGTAAAACGGTTTTACGGTTAAATTTTAATATAAAAGTTGTTATCGACAAGTTCGAACGGGGAGTCTTAAATTGGCGAAGCCAAATTTTGATTCGTACCTACTAAAGCTATAAATTGCGGAACTAACTCCGTCTGTCTGTCTGTTACAAATTCACGTCAAATTTTGTTGAATAAATTTTCATGAAACTGCACAGAACTAAATTGAATCGTATTTTGCTTTAAAATTCCATGTCAAAACAGTCCTGGGTAATAACTATGTAGTTTCATCTAAATATTATTTATGTTCGTCTACCCATTACTTTCTTATATAAGCTTAAAATAATACATAATATGAGAGCCAATTTCTTTTTCTTGATGTGAAGACAGAAACAAACGCAAAGGAGAGTAGCTCGGATCGTCCATAAGCAAGCAGCTTTTGAGAGGCAGGCTATGGCCTTAACCCTCTCAATATGACAGGAGACCCGTATTCCAGTAGTGGAATTGTAATGGGTTGCAAGAAAAAGAAAAAAGCAGCTTTTGAGAATCTTCAAATTACATTTGCATCACAGTGTAAATGTACATAAAAGTTATTTTTAAAAGTGAGGCATAACATTAAATATGGATATCTTTTTATCCCGTGAAAGCTAATGATGATATGATATGCGTTATTAACGTACCACACACCTATAATCCCGGAAGAGGTAGACGGAGGAATGTAGTACACTCGCACGTTTCACCAGTTACGTTTACATGCTATGGAGCCTATTGCCATACATCGAGCACTGATCCAGAGCCTGAGTCACTACTAGAAATTCAAAATTAGAAATTTCCAATAATACCCATCCCAGAATTTGAACCCAGGACCTCCCGATCGGCAGCCGCGCTTGCAACCACTCGACCAACGAAGCAATCAATTATATTCCTTATTACTTACCACATAATTATTCATGATCATATCATCATTACCATTATTAATATTGTTTTCATAACATCGTGTGACCAGCTCGCTTGCAAAGTAGTCGGAGAACACTGAGAATCAAATATCTTCTGAATGTATTACTAATATATCTCATCATCAACATCATCATCATTAGAATTCCTACCAACTCCTTTTACCATGCCTTCACATCATCATCAATATCACCAATATTTTTTTTCCGTGGTAAATTTATTTTTTAAAATATGAACTTACTCTAATATTCAGGTCGGTGTGTACCACCCTAGTCACGTAAACCAATTGTATTTTTACATCACCGTTGACACAGAACTGTATAAATGAAGCCATACAACCAGCGACTGTGTTCATGCACTTCGAAGTCCTCGGATATTTCCATTCCACTCGTATACTACTCCGTTCTCATAAATTATTTACTTTAAACAACACACTCGCTTGCTATGTTTTAAAAAAAAATACCCTTATCGTAAGAGTTATCCTTGAATAGTGAAAATATTCTAGAATATTCGACTAGCAAATGGGAATAAATGAGATTACGTACTAAAATAAGAGATTATATGAAATAACACGTAAAAAACAATGTTTACTAAGTATATGAATAATTTATTGCTAAAGCGAATTTTTGATTAGGAAAAAATACATATATATGAAAATCGTAGCTTGACTTAACGTAACGACTTGACGTAAACTTAACTATTTATTTTGTTTTATTTAATTTAAGTTATAAAAAAAGTAATTTGCGTGAAGATATCATAACATACAATGAGATTGTGGTTCTGCCATTCATAAAATACAAAAAATAACAGCTTATATATATAGTCATCAACTTTACACTTCATTCCATTCCATTAAAAGCAAAGTCTTACAATAAATTTAACTCATATAAAAATATCACTCCACAGGGTGATTATATTTTGTGGCGCGTATCTACGGAAATTCGTTGAACGATTGAATGGATTCATTTAACATTTATAACCGTCTCGCTATGTCACATGCATTTGACAAATTGCCAAATACTCAAATATTGTTTCAGAGAATATCTGAAATTTTGCGATAGTACAGTCTAAGGAATATTTTACCTCTACCGAATGAGTATATCGTAGAAGTTACCAGAACACAAACACAAAACTTACGATTCTCTTTAACACACACAGTCTTTAACAACAATAATGTTATTTCATTCTTCGAAAACATGAAAAACTAAAAATGCAAACAGGTTAAGTGATTACGTCACGCACCAGTCAGTTTTTACTGATTAATATCCAGTTGGAACAATATTTTGACCGAAATAACTTCAATAAATAATTCCATTTTGATTTATTAATGTGTCAGCACTGACAGCAAATGAAGGGAACGATTGAGTTTTTGAACGGATTCAGTTTTATGAATCACTCGTTCCGAATGAGTTTTCTGTTCACATGCATTATTAAGTCTTCGTGCTTATATAGTTATGGTTTGACTGATCTGTTGGTCCAATCATTAATGAACCTGACTGCTGTGCCAGGGGTTAGATCCCCGTTCAGGGTAAATATTTGTGTGACGAACACAGTGTGTTAACACAGTGTGTGTTATTCCGTGTATTTACTTTAAAAGTATTTGTACATATTTATATGAGATTTATCAGTCGTCTCATTACGAGAACACAGACCCCGTGTATTTGGGATCAGATAGCCATGTGTGGAAACGTCTCAATGTTTTAAAGTATTTATTTACTTTACTTGGCGTTACCTAGGGTCCGAAATAAGAGAATTGTCTTTCCGCTTAGTCGGTAGAGTTTATGTTTTTTCACGTTAGCTCAGTATTATCTAGGGAGCAGTACAGGCATTCGCGAGCTACGTTCCATGTCACGCCCCATCGGCCGATCTCGACTCCCAGTTGACTGGAATATATCGTGGATAAACTACAACGTTTACGGTTTCTTCTCATGCAACGTATACATTACTAACTTTCCTTGCTTGATTATTGGAGCGCTCAAAGAAACTTATTTATGAACTTTTCAACAATGAAAATATCAAAGTATTTTTTCGTTTGTATATATAGAACATTTATTTTAAGATGTTTTTCTTTCATTTGTAATGAGCGCGATACAAGTCAAGTGTTAACTGGACACTAGAGCCCAGAACTATTTACATCTACAAGTAGTCTCATAATTGGTGTAACGTGGGAGTGTCCTATACTCTTCTGCCTACCCCTGCGAGATTGCAGGCATGAAGATAAGAAGTCACAGAGGCCATTAAAATTCTAATAGCTGGGCCCTAAAAAGGGCTTAAACAATTAAATCAAAGAATACTGCTTACTTTATACAAATAGGGGGAACTGAATTAGCCATAATTATTTGAAAAAAAAAACATGAAATAAATTTTGTATTATTACGTTGAGTTTTAAATATGCGCGATATTTATTTTTTTTATTTCAATATATTTTAATTAAACCGGGAATACCATTGACTTTATTTAATAACATAACAAAATTATATTAATTCATAATTAAACAAAAACAAAACCACAACAATATGATGTATTTGAACAAAATAATCAATACTAATCCAAAATCTGTATAAGATACTGAAACTGAAAAAGGTGTTGTCCATAAATATATGTGCATAATATGTACATCCATGTTATTTTTATTTATCAAAATCTGTCAATGTACCTACAGATGTATTTGCAGGAAATGAAAAGACATAAACATACTGGTATTGAAAACAATATGAGTAATGTCATCACGAATATTATAGAATGACCCCGTTGGGCTGATCTATATTTGTATTTGAGTAAAAAATAATTATATATTAAATTACCAAAGATACTTAAATGCAAGATATAACAAACTCAAATAAAGTTTTAATTAAAATCTAGTTTTGATATTGTTTCGTTAACACCGTCCAAGGCTCTCTCAGTTTCCCATAAAATATTTATAAAACCAACTAACGCTGAATTTTAGTGATAAGTCTAAAAGGATTTCATTAGAGGCTTTATTTAAACCAACTTCCTCAATAGTGTAAAGGGCTCGCAGCGCCCGGAGGAGCCTTCATAATTACTTACGGGGCGAAGCTTCAAGTTTAACCCGATTGCCCAAAGTCAAATTGGTCTGACAAAACTATTTAGACAGACCTCGCCTCGTCATGTGCGAATTACAACTATGAATCGTATTAGCATATTGTGTTTAAATATATATCTACATAATATTAGTCCTCTATTTCCTTGAACTGGTAGGCTGAGGAGTGTAATAACTCCACTTTCCCCCCACGAATTTTACGCCTAACAGAAATCTGGTACATAAATATTAAATATTTCGGTTTAACTATTGTTAAATCGATTATTAGTGATATTGTGAAGCGACCTTTACTTGTATACATAAATATAAATAAAATCTTCATATTGTAAAAGTATAATATTCGCGATATGATGGTTCTGATCTCAGTAATGAACCATTAGAAAGGCAGTGAAATGTACCTAAAGACCTAGAATATCAAGTCGATTACGAATCCATAATAGTTTCCTCGGTCCAACAACTATTTAAGCTCGCCACACAACTTTGATTCTAAACTAGTTCGCGCTTAACATCTTCCAAATTCTGTCTCCGACCGCGATGCAGTTTCAAAATTCTATTAGGAAGCTGTCAAAGTTACTTTAAAATACCTACGAGGACATTATAAGGTAGTAAGTATTTAACGTCTTGGGAATTACTTAGGAACTATAAATAAGACTTGACACATATGTATATGTAAGTGCAATGTTCATATTATAAAAATGTAACATTACGCCCATAATCAACGAAGCGGGAAGGCAGAGTAGTGTTGTACACTCTCGCATTTCACCAGTTACATTTAAGTCCCATGGAGTAGATGGTGAGCCTACTGCTATACACCGGACACAAATCCAGACTCCAAGTTATAGGTTATATTATATGTTAGCTTTAAAAATTTACAATTATGTCGAACATCGAAATACTGTCGCGACATTCCTTCAATCGGCGGGGCTCATGATGAAGGAAATCGTATAGGTCCGAAAGTAGCAGGGCCGTCTTGAAAAACGTATGTGAGTTAAGCCTACACATATGTATATAATCATTTGTATAAGTACTTGCGAGATATTTAATAGAGATATATGTAGTAGATGTTATAAATACAAAAGTAACTCTCTCTGTTTTCACCCTATGTCGGTATTAACAGCGACATGATTTTAATCGAGTCTAATTTATATGGCTTACATTCTAAAACCTAATAAATGCTAACACGAATATTTTCAATCAATCTCTAAAAGATAAAAATGAAGAATATATTCGGTTTCTGGGCACACCAAATCGCAGGTGGCAAATAACATTTTATAAATTATTTTATAAACTGTAAATAGCAATAACATATAACTAAAAATAATTGAATGGGTTTTGAAATATACACTGTAGAAAATTCTTTCACGTATAAACATTATTCAGTCATAAAATGTGTTTTATGACTTGTAACATTTTGCTACACGCCAAGCTGACCCATACCATACTAATCAAAGGCAAAGCCAAAGCAATAGTGCGAAGAATTCAAAATGCCAAGAAACGAGTACAAATGCGTCTAGACTTTGGAGTTGGAAATGTATTTATTAAGTAATATTTATTTAAATTTATTTATGGTTCGCCAACACAGAATACACCAGTCATATCTTCCTTTGTATATTGTAAGCACAATGTAGAATTGGTGTTCCTGCGATTACAAATGAACACGGCATAGTAAATTTAGTTAGTTTATATTGACTCATACCATTTATTTTAACTTAGTGTTAAAAAATTTACCCTTCAAATTAAATTTCGGTGAAAACGGAACTCAATTTTTTCGTTTTTAACAAAATGGCGGGAAATCATTAGCTCTTTACTTTTGCTCACATTATATTTATAATTTTAGTCATAAATATAGAGAGTAGACTCTACGATACAAGCTATAATTTACATTAAATGCAATACTACATGTAATAGTTATTATAGTAACATAAAATAATAATGTTTACACAACACTATTTGTACACGTAGTACCTACAATACAAATAAATGTGAACGCAGCGATAGCAACAGATGTTCAGTGTGTGTAATACATCATATCAAACGACTATGTTTATAATAAAAACACGCGTAAAGTTATTATAAATAATGTTATTTCATTACATTAAATAGTTTACGTGGCCCGTCCGGCTGGAGATGATAGATATTTTGTGTTGCGTTCGCCGATGAAAGTACCCACACCTGGGACTTTAAATTATGGGGGCTGCTAAATTACACAGCAATAACATTAACCAAATTCACCCCTCACCCCCAAATTGCTTTAAGGCTTCTTCTTATTTAATTTAATAATTTCATTAGGCAAGGGTGTAATAGGTTTTTGGGAGCGGGATCTATTCAAATTAATTATGTATTTAAACCAATATCTTTAACCAGTTTGAGTAACAAAATTTGCTTTGACAGTAAATGGTTTATTTTCGCCTATCATAACTCTTTTATCGTTCCAATTTTAAACACGAATCTCTTAGTATGTATTTAGCATCCCATACTTGTCACCTATGATTCAATACCCTAATTCAGTATGAATTGATGGGAATACAGCCTAAGCCTAACGAGTTAGCAAATGGTTTTACTACACTAACACCATGTAACAAATTGTTATAATTGTTTACTATAGAATGAAGAGCTGAGGATCAAGACTATTTGAGACCTATTAGAAAAGCCTATGTCCAACAGTGGACAGGAATAGGCTGATGAGGATGACGATTACTAAATTAGAATATTAAATAAACAAGTTAAGTAGTTGTGAGGATAATAATAATACCTCCAAGTATACTAATGTAAACTTACCCTTATTTTTTTAAAGCGAAACATCTTTAAACTTAAAGCCGAGTAATTACTCGGCTTTTAATTCAAAGAATTAAGCAATTACATGGCTTTAACTTTAAACCCAAATAATTACTTAGCTTTAAATTTATAGATAATTCGCGTCGGTATGAGGCATAAACAATTAATTCGGGTCCTTTTATAATGTATATACTAGCTGTAAATATATTACCAGATTTTTAAATAAAACTTTTCTTTCCACAGTTCCTAGTTTGCTACCCGTATCCTCCAGAGTGGGGGCAGAACTACCCTCGAACAATGGTGCTGATCAGGTTCCTGGTGTACTACTCGCTGCCACTCGCCGTGATCGCCCTCTTCTACATCCTGATGGCGCGGCACCTCGTTCTCAGCACACAGAATGTGCCGGGCGAGATGCAGGGAACACAAAGACAGGTAAACAAAATTATTAATAAAAATTATGTTAATAGTAAGACCTGTGGAAAAAGCACGGCATGTTTGCAATGTCAGGGAAACGTGGCACTCCGTGCTCTCTGCCTACACTGCGAAGAACTTGGCGTCAAGACATGTACATGTGTAGGTATGTATTTTAATATAATCGCTTAGGTCACAACTCCGAATGAAACCTGATAATGCCTATCGCGAAGACCAAAGAACAATGTTTCATTGCTTTTGTTCTCATTAGAACATTTATAATATGTAGCCGGAACACAGACTAAAACTCTTGTCCAAACGCAAAGTCTGCCAAAGCACACTCAATCAAATTAGTGAACCATAACCTTAATACTTTTGATTATAAAAGCTGATCCGTGTCTAGCAATGATGTTATAAAGAGGTTGATGAGATGAGACAAGAGATACAAAAATTACGTGTAAAAACAGAATAGGAGCATCACAAACGGGATGAAAGTCAAAGGTATTCATATTCCTATTGACCACGTAGAAATTATTATTTCACAATATTAAAAATTGTAAATACTAGTAGCGAACACAAATAGTCTTACTGGAAATGTTAAAAAACATAGCAACATCTGTAGAACATCATTAATGAACTAGGTTACTAAGGAATGATAGTATCTGTTTTAGCAAAGTTCTGCGTAAACTATTACACACGTGCACATGTACACATTTACGCGCGCACGCACGATTTTACACCGGCACGCACACATTCACGCACGCACGCACACTCGCTCTCACACATACGAGTATGCGTATGCACGCGCACCCTCACATTCGATTACGCATACTCGCGCACGCACACTCGCACACATGTACTAGAATGCAGTATTATAAGTATTCATAATAATACATACATATGTATATTACTATCCGCGCTAACGTAGTACCTATATCGTAATAATTCATGATGTAATATATTCAATCAATCTATCAATCATACACTTCAAAACGAACGAAATAAATTTGTGAACAAGAAATCTGTTGAATATTTTTCCCAATACAATATTAACATTTGGAGTGGACTTATACACGGTCGTCTGATCCTAAAGTAGCTGGAATATGTACTATAATAACGTGATATAAAGTTTCTAAAAACATACTTGTACTGGTAATACACTCACACAAAGAACAACATTTCATGGTCAGTACGCATTTTGGGAACCCCCAGTCAGGAAATTCGTAAATTCGGTTGAATTGACAACCTCCGAAACAACAATCGGAGTAACTAACTTCTTCACCTGCAGCCCATTCCTACCATTTAAATTTGAGATATAAATATATCACAAACAAACAAGTTACATAAACAATCGTAGAAAGGACAAAGAGAACAAAGGTTATATCGACAGCGAATCAAAAGTTTCCAGGCGAAGATACTAACGGTCGCTATATTTTTAGTATTTGGTTCGTGACCCACAAAAATATACACTCAGTTGATCAGTTCAATGGACCATAAACCGAGTACGGTGATTTATTGTACGAATCGCTTCAGTCCGCTCGCTCGTCTGCACCTAAAAATACAACTCTACAAGTCTTCATAATGCTACTATTCCGTTCTGTTTCCGCTGGCCAACGAAAGCTCTATGTCTTAATGTTAGAAATAGACTAGGGTCGTCACATCAAGGTTATATCTGAGACTATTATTATATAAATGTAGAAGAACAGACCTAACGTGCGGTCTGTAAGGATAGAGATACGTGGCAGTCAGTGCTCACTGCCTACTCCTTAAAGGATCTGATGTGATGGTGGATTACTAAATGTTATTCTATTTTTAGGGTTCGGATCGCGCGCTCGTTTTTATAGTGAAAGATGTATAATGAATTTGGTTCTGTGGTATTTCCGGAGACCTGTGAAATACAATTATTTCAGAAAAGCGTACAAAGAGTTCTCCTTAGATGCCGGCACCGCATTAACAACTCCTCGTGTGTGCCACATGTCCATAAGCGATGGTGACGACTTTGATTCTTAGCATGCCATTAACGGCGAACATGGGCACTATATACCTATCAAATATTATTAATATCTCCAGTAAACCATTTTCCGTGAATAATGATTATTATTACCAGTAGGTGGCACGACTGCTTATTTGCCAGGCTACAGTTCTGAACAAAATCTACGAAATTATTTTTTACACGGTACAAGTTTGTCCTTTATCATAATATAGATTATATTACTAGTTGTCTTGCTTGGGTTGAAGAGAAAGATTATACTAATGTTGTTGTTTTTCTCTAGAAGTTTCTATTTACTAGCTGGCCAGTGTGATGAACATAATATACATTTGTACTCGCAACTGAAGGGTTGGTTTAAGGGCCATAGACTTGCCGTTGAAGAAATTTGTCTTTTAAAATGTTACATATATTATTCCTTCTGTTACTCTATGTTAATTAATTTCTTAGAGTTATCTTATTTATACATTATGACTCGTGAGGCGGGGGCGGTATATTGGCACTCATGCCTATAATAAGCTGGTATATGTCACGAATTATTTAATATAATTAAATACTCAACTCTGTACCTCCAAGTACCGTGTAATTATTTTCGTTGCCAAGCAAATTAACGGTAACTCCTTGAAGTCGAAACGATATAATTTAGAAATGTCAAATTACATTACGTTATCTTAAGTACGATTTAATGTTTACATAAATTATTATTATTATATATATGTACATTATTGGGTTTTTCTAACTTTAAATTTCTTTTGCTGAATTTGTGCATTTGGCTGACCTAATTTATCCTAAAAAACAAACCTTCACATTTAGCAATCTGAAACCATCTACACTACTTTAGTTGAAAAATAGTGTTCTACATGATGTCACCACAAGACGGCCATAAAGGATTCAACGTATCCAACAGAGTAGAAGTAAAATGTCTTCTGTTATAAATAGAAAAAATTCTTTCCTTTGTCATAACAAACCACTACATCAAACAGTGATAAATTTCAGTTACAAAACAGCATAGATACCGCAGTATATACCGACAGTATATACTAGAGAAAATAAGTCGTACTCTGTATACCGTAAATAATCACGGCCACTGATTTTCAGTGCTACTGATATTATACCTACATTTCCAGCATCGAGATCCCCTCATCGAAATGTGTTCTAAATTCGAATATAATTCCAACGGAGTGATGAGATGAAACGAGGCTTTAATGGCAATCGATCCAATGGTTCTCAAAGTTTGACAAATTTTTTTCATCCTTCGAATCAATTCGCATTTAAATATTCAGCCTAGTCGAGATTGCTCGAAACTGTTGATTTAGTAAAAGATCGGTGGAATTTCGATTTTGATTAAACAAAGAACGTTTGTGTCTCTCCAAAACCTCCCTTAATTATCCCAGCTAAGTAAACCGTGCGATTAAAGTTTGACAAGTGATTATTTTAACCGAAAAATGTAAGCCGACAAGATTAAATTAGGTTTGTTTACGCACCCGACGCCTCCTCTCGTATGTCACAGATATTAATTTCCGCTGGCGGTCTCATTTCATTTGTCTTTTGTGAAAGGTTTCGTGCAAAAAGTGAACAAAAGTTTTTTTTCCTGTCTCGTGACATTTGTATTGTTGAGGTTTGCCTCAGCGCTAATTTTAGTGAGAATATATATTTTTTTGTTGTTTGGAATTGGAATTTTGAAATAGAATTACACGAATACTTAAAAGTAAGCAAAGTAAAGCGGTAAGTAAAGTGTAAAAAGTAACCAAAGCGTATTTCTAAAATTAATATATGTAGGTACATATCCTCGAATATATCATACCTGCTTACGATGGGATTAGGTAGTGACTAAGAATGTTTACCAATTGTTTATTTTACATCTATTTTATTACATTCGCCATACATACTCATGTAGGTACAGTTGACCTGGCCTTTAGGATTTCACAGATTTCATCAAAGTAGCGGATAAGTCTGCATATTCCGAGTCTACCGTTTAAGCTGACCGTATAATTCCTTTTTTTAGTCAACTGTCATATTTAATAGAACCAATATAAATTAGCATCGAATCGTATTTAAAAATCGATTTCATGAGTTCCTCGGGGATGGTTCCATGATTTACCTGAATAACGTCTGTAGAACTGATATTAGAGACAGCTAGCGATAGACATTGTTCAATACCGTTTATGTGTTTTGATGCGATATTTTACTGAAAATACAAGTTGGGCTCTAATTGTTTTTTCTTTTTTCTTTCTTTCATTATTGCATTGTACTATTTCAAAACTGTGATGAAATTTTGAAATATTAATATGTATTTTAAGTGAAAATTAAGTCATATACATAGTGTATGTGGTTTAAATTATCCCAGAGTACAATTCCAAATTAAACCGTTCATTCACACTGTCCAAAACCACATTTCACTAACTGACTGAAATACCAGATTCTATTTTCGATTCAATTCGCACGTACTATTATGTAAATTTCCAACCACATGAGCAATGGGTTTTGGAATATTCCAAATGAGTCTTCAACCAAAAACATTAACTAATATGGAATCCTTAATAAGACTCAGACCCTTGTAATTCAGTGTCATCTGTTTAATTTAATATTCAAATAGCCTTAAGGTCTTAGAACTTGAAATTTCTAATAGGTTTATACATATATGTAGATCGCCAGGGTCCATGAACAAGAAAATAAAAATTCCAGGTCGAATAAATGTTTTACTAAAACCAAAATACGTACTAGTATACATTAAACCTTTATCCGTTAAGTCAATGTTCGGTCTCACTTTAACACTCGCTATATTAAACATTTCTTATCTTTTATATATTACTAGCTGTACCCGGCGCGCGTTGCTACGCCAACATACAAATACATATATATACCAATTTTCATAATAATCGGTAC
>DWDT01000715.1:0-19052 GCA_018245595.1 Microceris scylla
GTAAGACAATTCATCGCCCATATTCTTTAAATTAAAAGTATTAAGTCAAACATTATTAACATAAAATAAAAAAATAAAAAATAATAAAATAAAAATTAACTTTTAAATAACAAAAGCGCAAAAATACCACGACATCTAGCGCGTTATTTACGTTAGGACTAACTTAGAATATATGTACGTACGTACAACTGCGTTAAAACCATCTCAAAACTATAATTACGTAATTTATATTCAATTGCAATAAATGTAACCAAAATGATCAGTAAAGTTCAACACTAATTCAATGTTTATTACGCATGATTCTTCGGTTCGGTAACAGGACTCTACATTGTCGAAAAAATTTTCGCAAATAAAAAATCATACGTCTTCTTAAGTTCACTTGTCAAATCCAATGTCCTTGTTTACCTAAATGTACTTCGACTGTGGTTCGGAGTTAGCCGCCAAATTGCTGAGCAATTTATTTAATTTCCACCATGCGTCATGCGACATTATCAGAAAATGAGATGACACAAGTCACTGGTGGTTAATCATGGTTAAAACAACATTTGCGTACTAAACACAGTTCCCGGCGGTTGCTGGTAATAAAAAAAAATATACTCGTTAGTGTCTTTTCCTTAGAATACATGTAGGTATAAGATGTAAAGCACTTCATATGTAGCATATTGACTATGCTACATATTCTTAAAAATGTACAAGACAGAAATATACATATTCATCATCATCATCACCATTATCAGCCTATTCCCGTCCCCTGCTGGACATAGGCCTCTCCAATGGCACGCCACTTAGCTCGATCTTCAGCTCTTCGCATCCAACCACTGCCAGCCACTTTGCGTATATCGTCACTCCACCTAGCTTCATTTAAATTATTTACATTATTATATGTCATTTATATTATTACTAGATGATCCGGTGGACTTCGTACCACGTAACACCAAGCGAGTCCCGTCATCGGTGTGAGACCCGCGCGTGAATGTATTTTCGCGCGAGTTAGTTTCATTTAAAGATAACTCCTAAGAAGATATTCGTTTAAATTTTGATATACAATAAATATAAAACGTATCCAACTCATTTAATTGCTTGAAGAATAATATTGTATGATTTAAAATAGTTTCGTAAATAGCCCATTATTTTTTTGTAATACGTACCTAATAGACAAAAATGGTTACTATGGTCTATCCTTAGGAGCCGTATGTATATAGGTATGTATATAGGATTCGCATACTCGTATGTATATAGGTACTCTTTTTTGTTTTAGGTTAAAGTCTGTGGTCAAATTGAGAATAGATTAATATTGTTTGTCTCGCTACACTGTGTGTAATATGTAGAATGTAAACACAAACCGTACTATGAAGACAGTTAACAATCAATGATACCTAACTACACAGCAGTGCGCTGACCGGGCTCACGTTAGTCCGCAATCCTGTAATTTTGTTACCCAATTTTTCCGACACATTTTATCAATCCCCTGTTGAAATATATGTCTCCTTTCCTAATGATAAGGCTAAGGCCATAGTCTGTCACGTCGGCCAAGTGCGAGTTGGAAGACTTCGCACGGCTTAGGGGTGTTTTTAACTCTGAGGTATGCAGGTGGCTTCACGATGTTTTACTTCACCATCAGAAAGTTATATTTAATCTTGAAACGCTCATTTTTGTCAAGAAGTACGCGCCGTGGATTTGAAGCCAGCGAAAGGCTGAACTCTATACGTCTAGGCTATCACTGCTGCCCTTACCCAATAGTACTGGATAATTGTTTTTTCATCACTGTATTAGTTTTGTTGAAAACTTTGATGCATGAATCTTATTTCTGCAGCTCCGTCCCATGCTCGCTGCAGACGCCCGCCGGCGACAACTGGTCACAGCGGGCTGCTGAATGCGCGATTACTAATTTTTAATACGCTTATTTTACTTACAAAAGATTAATGTTTCTCTACTTTCTCTTTTTTGGTGTATTCGCCTTTATTTAATTTCAGTTTTGCCAAAATAATAAGAAATCTGTTCTGTCTGTCTGAAAAAATAATAAGAAATCTGTTATTTTTGACACAGAACAGAAAACCACGCTTTAGACATTAAAAGAGCGGCTCGCATGCTTCCTGTACTGATAGAATTGTTTAAGCACTCAAGTAGGATATAAAATGTGTCCTTGTCACTTTTGAAGAAAAGATTTTAAGAAGATTTAACACATATGTGTTATCGGTATTATAGGTATCAGTCAACATTTTACATGAATAACAGGGGTAGATATGTGAGTACTGGGAGTATCTTCCCACCGCCTCAAGAGTGAACACTGTCGCACGTGGCACATCTGTTGTCATCTGATTACACAGACACTCGAAACATTCAACATAAGTACGATACGACTTGTAATTATCGACGATAAAGTAATTGTTAAATATGTATATTTTGCGCTTGTACATGACGTAAGTATTAGAATTCGTCCTGCTGTTGTGTTACACAAGTTGGTTAGTAGTGTGGCGGCAAATTAAAGAAGCACACATTTTTTACATTTCCTCCTCATCCTTAAAGTTCGATTAATGTGAGTGTACGTAGGTTCCCTTAACACGTTTTTATCTTTCAAACATTACAAGATATGTGAAAGAAACTGTGGGACCCAGAATTAAACAGTAGGTATTGATAAATTATTATGAAGAAATAAAGAGCAATAATGAGTAACTTTGACTAACTATTATGAAAAAGGAGCCGGTGCGAATGTTGATGAATGCAGGTTCAAAGAGAGGCCAAGACTCACGTATCCTGACCGGTTCGGTCAGATACTTGCTGAAATCCGTGCGCGTGTATGAAGAGAACGATGAAAGTAGAAAAAGGGCGCTGAGTCTAAGCTTATTTGGCACTAAGCGCCTAATGAAAGCAACCTGACATTATGAGGCAATGATAATCCGTATCGGGGCGGAGAAAGAATACAAAACCTCCCTCAACACATGTCGGGAGACCAAGGTGTCGTAAGAGGCGACTAACCATCAAACGCTTGGTGGTAAGATTCTCACGTGGGATCTGACTCGCTAGTTACTACCTTCAAGCCGGAGCCAACCGCCAAATGTCTGCAGACGTGTTCCGGTTGTGAGCTTGAGAGCCAGATTTCCCCATTTATCCTTTCCTTCCTTTCCTCTAGGATACTATCCATTGGTTGTTCGTAGTTCGGTGAGTGATGGGTCACCCTTGTTTTTGGCGGCGTAATATCTTGGCTTGGGGGCCAGGGAGAGCTGATTAAACGGCTAACCGCTGGCGGCCCGCCGGTTAGTAGGAGACCCGAAACCAAGTATCGCTTATAACTCGTAGCCTGGGAGGCTTTGTTGCCAACCGGTGTAAAGTTCCGCTGTGTGTCTTTCGTGCCGGAGTAAGAGACCAGACTGGGATCCGATAGGCATGCGCGGGGAGATCGGGGATCCTGCCGTCCCCCAAATCAGCATCTCACACTAGCTCCTTAAACAGGTGATTATCCCAAAGGCTCGCGGCTTGCCCGCTGGCCAGCCGATGATGCGTCATCCTATCCTTGGATTCCATTAACGTTAAAACTAACATGGTCAGAATAAAAAGCAAGAATACACATATCCCAGCGGATTCTTCTCCCATGTTCATTGTAGACATCAGGGGACTGCATTTCAACTTGTATGTCATTCACCACCATCTTGAAATGTCGAAACCTACTCTTCCCTTCGTAAAGGAGACACAGATTCACATTCCCGTCGATGAGACGTGCTGGGATATTCGTGTACATACATACGTACGCGATGATATCTGTTTTTGTCGCCTTAACACCTTTGAAGACATGGATCACAAGGAAGACAAGGACAATCCGACTATTTGAACCCATTAAGTGGGCGACTGATAAAGTGCTGCAGCAACATCCTTTGATGGAGATATTGATTCTTGGAGACTTCATTGCTCATCACGTAGAATGGAAGGGGTGACAGACATAAAAGTATGAATAAGAATTTATAATATCCGAATATAGGTCAGTATACAACAACCTTAGTGGCGTGTTGTTGAAGAGGCCTGTGTCCAGCAGTAAGCGGGAGTAGGCTGATGACGATAACGTAACTTACCATAATTAGCCTACTGGACTTTTTTAATTAGCAATAGGCTCGCGTTTGGCTGCAATCTCATCTGATGAAAAACGAGACGTAGCGTAGCCTAGGATGTAGCACAGATTACTAAAAAGTGCCTATTCACGCTTGTCTTGAGTAGTTCGAAGTTACACAAATACGAAAAAAATAGACACCGACAGGGAGTACCACTTATTGCAGTCTGTAGCAGATAAGATTTGTAGAAACGCTTCGTCTTGCTCATAGAAGTTTCTAAAGGATACGAATATCTACAACATGCACACACTAACTTTAATGATGATGGTCGAAAATAATAATAGCGGATGCCATAAGGATCGGTTCATGATCATCATCGTCAGCCCGTCTCAGTCCACTGCCGGGATATAGGCCACTACGTTTGCCGAGCCGCGGTCTCCACTCTAGAACTCGTTCTTCAGATATAAGGAACGCTTATTACCCTTATAAGGTAGATATTGTAATCCTTCCTCCTACCTCGTTCCTTCAGTACAGCCCGCGTGCGGCCCAGGACATCTAAGGACCCTCCCAGTCCCTCTAAGAAGAATTTTAATACGTCGCCAGAGAGTTGCACAACCGATCCTGGGTCGGGTACTATTGGACTTTTTTAATTTAGAAATTCTAGTAGTGACAGTGTATGGCAATAGGTTCACCACCTATTCCATTGTGGGACTTAAACGTAACTGATGTACCGTACTACACTCCTCTGCCTACCCCTTCGGGGATTACAGGCGTGATGTTACGTTTTTTTATTTACTTTGTTTTAGGGTTTTATTTTCTAAGAAAGTATGTTTAGTGCTACGTAGGTTTAATAGCTTATATTTTAACTTTAAACATTTACAAACTATTATACAATTAAATTTAACAAGTAAATGAATAAAGCCTTCTTACACGTTCACTACCTGTTTTAGCGGACTCAGAGGAGGAGGTATTATTGGGTTTTTCTAATGCGACATACGGTACTTTGATATCAGCAGCAGCGCGGAGTCGGGATTTGTAACCGATGTATAGCAATAAGCTCACCTCCTATTCCATGGTGGAACGTATGAGATAATCAAGGCATGTGTCAGTGTACTGCACTCTCTGCCAAGTCCTTCGAGAAAATACAAGCCTTACGCTATATAGTGTAAGCTGGAATTAGTAATATAAATTACGTATTTAATACATATGTATTTGAAATGCGCTTATTAAGCTCCTTTGATACTCAACACGACATCTTTCAAAAATGTATTCAAAATTTTATGAGCTTATGTCCTGTAGAAGGCTTCATACTGGATTTATTCCGACGTCACACAGCCCATAACAAGCGGACGATTAAGACGGATCTAACGCTACCTCATTTGTCGAATTATATATTATAATTTTAACAAACAGTTTAAAAGTTATAATTATAACAAACAGTTTAAAAGTTTACGAGAACATATGAACATATCTACATACATACATATGTATATACGAGCTATATACGGGCTGAAATCATAATAAGTAATGGATCGTTTCGGAAAATATTTTGTCTCAACAAATTATACTCATACATTCCTATAAATCAGTCAGCTCTACTTTCATGTCACTCCTTTACACATCTTTGAAGCCACCTTCCATTTTACTCACTAGGGTCTGCCTATCGAAAGTATGTATTTCTAAAACTTAGGGCGCACCTGTACCTTATGGGCTTCCGTACTATCTTTCGTGGTGTACTCGTACGTCGCAACTACATGCTACGCTGCAACAAACATAAAATGCACGATGTTTCCGTCGACCGGAGCACCGTGTGATATAATAATTATATCGTTTGTATATTTTTATGAACCCAGCGTTCTCGGAGTGGGAAGCTGAATTCTAAAGGGAAAGATTCTGCTTCTTAAAGGGAAAGTCAACTACACTAGCTGGGTACCAACTAATTAATGAAGTCATTAATAGCCTTGATAATAAAAAGATAGTCCTGTTCTTTGACATGTCAAAAGCATTCGACCGTGTATCACATAAAATACTTGTTACCAAATTAGAAAATTATGGAATTCGTGGACCAGGGTTACAGTGGATTAAGTCATAGCTAAGTAATAGGATTCAATGTGTACAGATAAAAAAAAGTGAAAATAGTGAATTGATAGTACATCAATCAGATTTCTTGCTCAATGTAACCGGAGTCCCCCAGGGAAGTGTATTAGGCCCACTTCTATTTCTTCTATAAATAAACGACAAAACACAAAACAGTTCTCTTTGCCGCTGAAATATCAATAATAGTGACATCTGAAACCAACACTGAAATTAAAAGATGAAACCGAGATTAATGAAACTAAATATTAAATGTACATTAAAATGGATGCATAATAATCAATTGACAGATATTCTAAAAAAAAACAAAGTATATAATGTTTAAAACTGAAAATTAAAATATTCCTACCTTAAATAATAATTATGACGGACTACTTCTAACAGAGGGAAATCACACTACATTTCTGGCCATAACAATCGATGCATACATTATTTGTGTAAACCACATAGAAAGATTGTGTGATAAACTTAATAAATTTAGGTTTGCGCTAAGCAGACTGGCCAAGACAGCATCAGTAGAAACCGCTTTAACAGCATATTACGGCTATGTAGCACAGGCTAATCTTAGATATGGTCTGCTATTATGGGGCAACTCCTCGCACGTTAAACGCATATTCCTAGCCCAAAAAAAGTGCGTTCGAGTCATATGTGGTGCCTTTGCCCTAGATTCGTGTAAGCCTCTGTTTCAATGTTTTAAAATATCGACACTCGCATCCATGTATATTTTAGAAGCTGGTCTCTTTGTGCGATGTCACAGGGACTTATTTAAATCAGCGGAAGAGGTTTACCCCAGGAATACAAGAAACGGGCGGCGTCTGGTTTTAAACGTTACACGTACAAACTTGTCACACCGTAACGCGCATGGGATGTGTGCGTTGAAATATATAACAAAATTCCTGATGACATTAAAAAGTTGGCTATAAATAAATTTAGATTTAAATTAAAACAATATTTATAAAATAACTGTTATTATGACATTAAGGAATTTCGTAATAAGTAGTTATGTGGAATAAATACAATAGTACCTAATTTATAATAATGATTAGGTGATCCTTGTGTATCATTATATCATTGATTAATTTATAAATATGTCAGTTAATTATATCTGAATTTTCAATATGTAATCGAATTAAGCTCACATTAAATATTTGTATTCTCAGATTGGGCTAAGTGCTTTATGTACTAAAGACAAATAAATGATTTGATTTGAACGCCATGTAACATAGATGAAACACACAACAACAGAGGAAAAATCGCCGGAAGGCGATGCTAAAAGTAGCAAGTCTATATATATAAGGCCTTACTTACCTCACAGATGGAGCAACTATCACGCCTATGAGACACAATCGAGCAATCACTAGAGGGTGCGAGGGCGGCATCTCAAATATGTGTTTTAAAAAGAATGTGTTCAACTCTGATATTTGCCAAAATACAACAAGCTGACTGAGAGCAAAAAATCTCATGTATGTGATTGTCGGATCTAACCAGCGAACTGGAGTCCAATGCGCTGGGGTAAACTGCAAAATGGCTCTTTTTATTTTTCCTGTTGTAGAAGAAATATCCCTGTAATATAAAATTTTATATTATTGCACTGTGGAATACATTTTTACCAACACAATATGTGGACCATAATCTTTGTCTCATTACCTCATGTGAGAACTGAATATGAGTAAGCTTATCATTGTTATTGTCTTGGACAATTACCATGAAATACAATTATAAGAATTTATAAAGAAATATATACAAAAACTTATCATGAATAACAGCAAATACTTTGGGTTTTATTACCTGTTAGTCATGAATTATAATGGTTGATAAAAGCGGTATGCATAATATATTTAGATAAGACTTGATGAATTGCAGTGATCGCCTAGTGGTTAAGACTTCAGCCTCTCACTATGGGGGTGCTAGGTACAAATTCATTGCGCGCGCCTCTTTACAAAAGTGCGTTTTTAATTTATATATTACTTGCTAGCGATAAAGAAAAACATTGTGAAGAAACCTGCACACCTTAGAATTTATAAAAAAAAATATTTTCTAAGGTGTGTGAAGTCTGCTCTTAGTCAGCGTGGTAAATTATGGCCTTAACCCTCTCAATATGGGACGAGACCCATATTCCAACAGTGGAATGATAAATGGGTTGACTGTTATATGTCTAACCCGAATTCTATGAAACATGTATTTAAACAATATTTAATTTAAATGTATATTTATGACAAAAATTTAAATATCATTTAAAATTTATTTTGAATGTTCCCATATTCTTTCATTGACTAAATAGGTACTTACCGAATGCTCACCCATTTATACTCTCGCATTTCCAAAGCTTTACATATCTTAAGGCCACACCATATTCCTAGCCCGTTACAAATCAAAACATCCAAAATTATGGAATCCCACCAACATTCTAAGAAGTTAGGTAACAAATGAGCAAAAGCTATTTCAGTGATTTCCCACATAATAGAGATGGCCCACAACAGTCCTGTGTGCCTGAAGAGAATAGCTTTAAACATCCATCCTAGGAAGTGGCCCCAAGCAAACACATCCAAGTGTGACCAGATCTTGGCCACACTAACATCTGAGCAGTTGACAGCATATTCCTGAAAAATAACAGACTTTTTGAAAGCTTTCCATATCTCTGAATTTCATTATTAATCAAATTAAATAAACTAGTCTTAAGTGAGAATGGTGCAAGACAGGAGCCAGAGTGTTAAATATACATACATGTGTAAATGAAATTAAATTTAGACAACTAGGTATACACAATGTTCACAGAAGATAATTTTCTAGTTTTTCACAGCACAGCTATAAAACTATATTACAATATTAAAGGTTAATCCAAATTATTGCACAGTAAAAAATATTCTTGGCCTTAGTCATGAAGATAAAGGTAGCTTATGCTGTGATACAAACTTATCAGGTAATTAATGTTCCAGAATTAATATATGAATGATGCAGAAAATGAATGGGAGAAAATTAATGGTTCTCTTTATTCCAGTAAGGGAATAGTCTTTTGCACACCTTGTCCATATCAATGTGGAAGTTTCGAAGGTTAGGATCAATCCAGTACATAATTTCGTAGACTGTAGAGTAACTTTGGAATAACAGAAATAACAATGCCAGTAAATACAACACTGACATGCCAAATACTATTCTCCATAGAGCAGGATGTGGTCTTGTGAATGGCCCATTGGGAAATGTGAGTACTGATATTATTAGAAAAAAAAATACTACACAGCATATACCAGACCAGATATTTTCTTGAATGCTCGACTCATCTCTGAAAATTAAAATATTTAATTTGAAACTTTTAAAACAAAATGTAAAAGCACATTGTTCCTAACAAAAAATATTATTCTTTTATCTTCACACCCAGTCTCTTACAGGGTTGGCAGAGAGCACAGAGTGCCTAAGATCGAACCTCACAGGCCTGATATGGTATTTTTTCTCTGAAAACAGTGTACATTTATGAAAAATATAATGAATGTAGAACAAGCATTTCAGGTCCTAACAAAAAAGTTATTATTTTATGCAGCACTAGTACACTTAATTGGTTAAAACAACTAGAAACTCTTGCTTCAATGCCATTCAGCTATTATAAAATATGTAAACTCACACAGAGCGTAAATAAAATGTGACAAAGTATACATTTTCTTAATTAGAGTCATACAAAATCAAATATTAATCAAGCACACTTATTTAGTACAAGGGTGTAAGGGGTTCCAACCACCATCTCAGGAGCCCAAGACAACCTCACCTGCATGATGTGCACCCTGCTATAACAGACGAGGGTCTGGGGACTGGCTGATTGCGGTATAGCGCAGCCTAAATACGCATGGCTAAATGCCTTGGCCGCCGACGGGCAACAGCGTCGGCGATGCGAAAAGCCGTGTCCTGCGATCTCCAACCCGCATGCCTAGCATGGAGATTACAGGCATGAACCCCCTTTTGGGGAAGGCCTATGTCCAGCAGTGGACTAAGATAGACTGATGGTGATGATGACATTTTATTAACATATGTAATTGCTAACAGCACCACAGTTCAAACACACTCAACTAAGTACAGAGCTATTCTACCAATACTAGTAAAAGATTACCAGAGACTATGTTAAAATTCCATTTTATGAATGAACATATAAGAAATTTATACCTTACAAAGGCTGTGTAGATTACTGATGCAATCGACACAGCCAAAAGGGTTATAGTATGCGGTTTGTAGAAGAATTCCAGAGATATATCATCCACTGGTCGTTCGTTTATTGAACTAAAAGCGACTTGATAGTCGTCGGTAGCTGGAGCGTTAGGCCCATCCATTGCCTTTGAGATGACTTTGGGCCTCTTAAGGCGCCCGATGACTTTCATGAGAAGAAATTTATATTTCGAAAATTACTATTCATACTAGCCAAGTAGTATATGCCCTACGATATATAGTTTTCATTTTTGTTTCAACACAAGCAAAAACGTCAATGTTTTATTCAATACTCTATTATATAGGGGTCCTGTATGTCTCCGAGCTCTTCCTCGCGGTCAAAAGCTAGTAAACGACTTTATTCGGTTGGATTTCTGTTCGCTCATGCATATGTCAAAAACAGTGTGACTTTTACGTCTGACGTTTTGAGTGACAACTTAATTTTTTTCTTAGTCCTAAATCCTAGTCTTCGATCCATCTACAAGTGTTAGGCGGAGTACTAAGGACGTTTTTAATTCCGATTTTAATAGAATTGATATGCATAATGTACTTGTAGAGGATTCGAGCGCAATTAAATTTATGTATTTTTTCCTCCATAGAAAAACGCGTTGGAATAAACAAGTCTAATCAGTGATTACATACAATAAATGATAATTTATTTAACTTAATGCTGTTCGTTGCATTTATTTAAAAAAAAAATGCTGTTTGTTGGTTAGTGCATCACTCCAAAACACCCAAAACCGTTTTGACTTATTTTAAAATGTTTGTACAATCCAAATAAAGTTTTTGAAATAGAACTGGAAAAGTCGCTTACCTTAACCCCAACAAATTCGAAAACACTCTCAAAATGTGTCATTCTAAATTTGTTTTGTTCGATACGAAGCAATAACTAAGAAAAAACTTTTATCTTTTTTAAAGGAAGCATAAAAAACTCAAACTTAATGCAGACCACAAAGCTTTTAAATTTTCTGTTCGCTCTCATTGATTATGACGTTAGGAACTGTTACTTTTATTATGCAACACGCTGGGTTCCTTATGGGGTAAGCTGTTGACATTGAATACCAAATATTTCTATTCTTACAGACCTGCCATGCTTTTTCTTCACTCATTCTCTTCATACAAGCACGCTAGTTTGAATGGCTATTAACTCACCAAATAAGCTAATATCTTGCCTATTTGATTAATTTTTATAGCCTTTATATATAGGGTTCCTTATGGGGTAAGCTGTTGACATTGAATACCAAATATTTCTTTATATAGGGTTCCTTATGGGGTAAGCTGTTGACATTGAATACCAAATATTTCTATTCTTACAGACCTGCCATGCTTTCTGCTTGCCTATTTGATTAATTTTTATAGCATTTGTAAATAAATAACAAAAACGGCATCCTATACTTTTTATGTAATACTAGCTGACCCGGCGAACTTCATACCGCCTAAGTTTCTGTTTCTTTACCCTCACATTTTAAATCTCTACTATCTGTTAAAATTTTCATTCTAATGATATTCTGTAAAGGGCCGTCTTAATTTACATTACACACAGTCACACACAACGTAAACAAAGTATTTCATTGCATGGAAAATGATACCGTATTGTTTAAAATAGCTTCGTAAATAACCATTCCTTTTTTGTTACATGTGAAAGATAAAAATGGTTACTGTGGGTTATATAAAGGAGATAGGCATATTCAATCAAGGACGTTTTTGTAGACCCGGCCGGTACCGCCGCAAACGCTACGTACCTGCATTTTTAAATCTGTAATATCTTCGAAAATATTCACTTCAATTATATACCTACGTACGCTACGTACCTGCATTTTTAAATCTGTAATATCTTCGAAAATATTCACTTAAATTATATGCTGTGAGGGGCCATATAGATGTATATTAAATCAACAATGTATTTAAGGTATTTAATTGGATAAAGATTAATGCTGTATTGGTTAAGATCACTTCGAAAATTAGCGATTATTTGTCGTAAAAAGTATATGATACGAAATTGTTATTGTGAGATATCTATATGAGATAAACATATACCATCGCGGAGTTTTATGTGGACCTTTTCAAGGTGTACAATACTGAGTATGATACGTATGTATGTATGTACAATACTCAGAACATTATTTTGATAAATCTCGTAGGGTTCAGCCTGTGTTTGCAATGTAAGCGGTAAATGTAATTATTTACGACATCACATTAGAAACCTCAAAAATAACAGTATTTCTCTACTATTTAATGAATGTTATTAAACATGCAAACCTTCCTCTTGAATCGCTCTATCTATTAAAAAAAACCCATCGGAATTTGTTGCGTAATTTTCAAGATCTAAGCATACAGACACACAAAAGGCGGAAAGCGACTTTATTTTATACTATGTAGTGATGAGTAGCAAGCGAGCAGGCAACAGTTACAAATTGCCGCTGCCGTCCAATATAAATGAATGTCTACAACAATTATTAGTGATAATAAAGTTACTGTTGACACTACTACATGGATAGGTATTGACAGTATTACGTAGGAGCCCGACTTTTGAATGCAGTCACTAATAATTAATTAATATGTCTTCTTTAGTTGAGATTAGTCACAGACGCGTTATTCATAAGAATTGTAATAGTCACCTCTAGTATACACATGAACAAGTAACCACACTTTTTGTAGTGATTTGAAGGTGGTGCAAGTACATCGCATGATTTCTCACGAAACGACTACCGACCTCATTATTTCTTTCTTTAGAAATTACACCAGAAACCATTTAGAACTATAAGATCGAGATCGCTTTGAAAGAGGCCTTATTTTAGGAATAAGGCGATTATGCTTTTTTCCCACGACGGAACGGAGATGGTGTATGCGTTTGGGGCGAAAGGATGTCTGTGTATGTTGGTGCAAACCAATGTTACCATTTATCTCCAAAACCACTGGTCCGATTTTAATGCGGTTTTCAGTGATAGGTTTCGATTTGATTGGTGCATGTTCTTAGATAGGTGTTACGATACCTGGCAACCCCTGACGGATTTTCTTGCGTTTCTCATTACCGAGAACCAAATAGGTACATATGGAAGTGCTATGAAAACGAATACTCTATTCATATGTACGACTCTGTAAGTGGTCTAATCCACTTAAATGAAAGCTTTTTACGTTAATTATCTCTCGTCAAATCCATTGTATAAGTTGAGGGTTTATAAATTATTTTATCCTTTTTCAATTATATTTTAACCGTCGTGGGTTGTTCCAAAATTTCTAATTTTGTCTTTTATAATTTAACTGTCTTAGTCAGTTCTGGAAAATCTCATTTCGTCTTTCTTCACGAAACCTCTTTCTTAAATCTACACTTCGTAAAGTTTCATGTAGCAACAGACCGACGCAGGTGCAGCTTATATGAGTGTCCCCTTCAACACACCGATCCTGATACCTGTTAATTGCATCGCCACTTGTGTAGATGATTGTGAAAAAATTTAAGTATAAAAGTATAAAATAGATATTAATGCAGTTAAATAAAACAAATACTTCTAAAATTATGTATTCATTTTACACAATACAAAGATTGTAATATCGATTTTGTAATATGACAACCAACTACTTTTGGCATTGATATGATAAAGGTTGGGAATTTAGAGATTTGGGTATGATTTTTAAAACTGATCCAATGTGGTACTTGGCTCCAAAATTGGAAACACTGGTGTGATTTATTTAAGCAAAAAGTAACAGAAATATATTTTTTTTATGTAATGAGAAACTGAAATCTAATTTAATATCGTTTCATAGCCCTTTGGTGTTCCAACAAAAACACAGGTATCAAAGTAAGGACAAAGAAAATAATGTACATTGATTTTAGAATAACAGTATTAATATTCCATACAAACACAGTAATGGATTTGTTTGGAAACAAAATCAGTTACATTTTTATTCATACTGGGGTTAGTAAAATATTTTTATATATGTACTATAATACTTTTTTATTTCAAATTTCACATATAACAAAAATAAACTATGTATACTTAATATAAGCTAAATATATTACGACAAAATAATGTCTATATTATAAAAGCTTCTTGTTTAAACCAATATTATGTTTCCTAAATTCTTATTTTCAAATCTACAATTGTGTTTGTATGGAATCATCAAAATCTATCACCAGCATTTTAGGACTCTTTTAATTTTAAAATTGCTGTTCTAAAATATTGCTCATATTTTAAGAATAAAATTCAACTACAATCATATAATATTTGGTCATGATGTTAGCAAATAAAATGATTGTAATATTTTAAGTAGAAATATTTACATAGATACTACGGAGGAAAAATTCTTTGCATATGAAATTAGTTAATAATTATTATAATTTCAATATGTACTAAACACCATGCTAGGTAAATATATTATCAAAAGATTTTAAGGTAAACATAAATTTTGATATCACACAAACACATTCATCAGCATTACTCTGGATGACAATGGATAAAACAAGCCACTCATGTTAAAGCCTCAATCACTCAAAAATGACCAATAAAAATTTATGTTTACCATATAAACATAGAAATAATAGTATGCCAAAGTTACTACAAAATAGTGATTGTTTATGGCCATGTCACTGACCTAATACTATATGGACAACAACATGAGACTTAAGAGGAATGTCACTGACAGCCTGATACAAACACCCCCTCCCTGCAACATATTTCAGCACAAGACAAATGTTATAATCTTTTTTTTCTAACATTCATTTTTTCACTTCATCCCTGGATTTACATTTAGATTTTGTTCTTTATATGTCATTATTTTTATTTTGTTATATTCTGGTTTATTATTTTTAGGCTGTTATGTTTTTATTTGGTTTGGTTATAAATTATGTTAGGCTAACTAAAATAAGTAACATACTTAAATTCAAAATCACATGAGATATTTATTTGATCACTAAGACAGGAGAAATGTTTCTTATGGCCTAGCATCATTAAGTCTCATGTCATTATGAACCAAAAGTAATAATTTATTTAGTGCCACAAAGATGGCAAATCTCTATCTGTTTATGCTACTGTCTTCTAATATTATTTCAAAATAACCACAATAGGCCAACCATAAGAAATTTGAGGAAGACAAATATAAAGATTATAGATGAAAATTTGTTGTGTCAGTACCACAAGATGTTATTAAAAGTGCTAAAATTTTACACTGCAATGGTTATTAAAATTTAGATAGTTGAAAATCATAAGAGGTCTTCAGATACATAACAAACTGTATTTATGTCATATTCACCATTGTTGGCCAACAGCAAATGTACTATTATTGACTATTAATTGCTACTTAATTAGTATTCACCATAAGTTAAGATTATTTCTTATTATATTATCAATTTTTTAAATGTCTACAATGACATATTTATGATAAAACACTACACAAATATCACTAGTTTGATAACTGAAAAAATAAGTAGGAAACACTAACAGACATGTTGCAACTGCTAAATGGAATACATTCAGAAAATGTAGATTTAAGACATTCTTGTCTGTGTTTCAGATAAGAAATTCAATAAAAATAGTTGTGCGATAAATTCAAACATCATCTATTGTAGGTAGCCAAAATGCCATATTGGTACAAGCAGATGCCAGTAACATGAATTTAGGATTAAATTGAACACACTGGATTGGTGCCGGGTGATCTCCATTCAACACACAAACTTTGTAACCCGTGTCAGCATTCCAGACATGTACTCTGCCATCTGTTGATCCACTGAATATGTACTGTGAATCTGGACTAAATGAAGCCTCAATAGGTATTCCTTTGTTGTTTAAATGGCCAGTGAATGTCTGAAGTGGAGTTCCATGGTATGCATCAACTAATCTAATTATTGACCCATTGGTACTTATAAGCATTGTTTTGCCATCTCGAGAGAATTTGAGACCAGTCCAGTCGCACTCCTTCTCTTGATTTAATTTGAACGTAACAAAAGGTCCTTTGTCAAATGATCTTAAATCATACAACTTAATGCTTTCAGAATTGACACCGGCTGCAAATATGAGACCTTCAGGATCATACGCCGCGACCGGTCTCCCAGACAAGTGCATAAGGCCTTGGCAATTTGGAGAACGTAAATCCCATAGCCGTAATGTTTTGTCTAAAGATCCAGATAAGAAAGTATCTTCCACTGGCGACAGGCATAACGTCACCACTTTCTTTGTGTGTCCGGGAAAATATCTGATATATTTGTTGTCGTGAAGGGATAAATATCTTATGGTGTCGTCGACTTTGGTGGAACTGTGAATGGCGGTGTTCTTAGCGTGAGTGAAATGTATTAAATCGACTCCATACTTCTTGCTATTGACTGTTATCACCTGGGTGCCTTTTTCACAGTCGTATATAACAATTTGATCATCTTCGCTGCAAGATATTAATGTTTCACCGCTGGGAGAAAAATCAATACTGTTTATCTTGTCTGTATTCTCCCGAAAGACTTTCGCGACCTTAAAGCTTCTAACAACTTGGTCCACTAGTTTCATCATTTGTTACCGATATTATGATAAACGAATGCTTCGATTTAGAACACAATGATTATGTGTTCAGAGGGAAATAGGAAAATGTTATTACCAATACAATTTTCATTTAAATTTGCTAATTTGGCAGGAAATATAAAAAAATCCCTATGTTTTTACAGAAAGATGCGGTGCGGCAAGCAATACAGTACAATTTAGGGATGTACGATTTACATCGATGCATCGAAAACACTTAACGACTACAGTACGAAGCACCGAATCGATTCAATACATCGCACGGCTGTCGATGACTCGATGTGGTCGATGCATTGATTTATTTGCCGAAAACATCGAACCAATACATCGAGTCAGCAAACAGCTAATGATATGTACTTGTTACTGTTTCAGTTAATCATGAATATTTTTGAAAGTAGAAATTTAAAAATTTTAACCTTTAAATTTATAATTTTGACAGGAAAATATAGTGCGTGAGCTAAATAAAAGATCGCCGCTTGTATGGGTTTAAAAGAGCTAACCAGGTTTATGACACAATTTTAAAAATACTTGATGTTAAAAACATTGATGTTTCTATCCGATGTATCGAAAAAACAACGATGTATTTTCTAAGTGAACAACTCTAGTATAATTTTAATAAACACACCCTACCTGTGTTGCCACATTCAGTGTTGAATCTGTTTAGTTTGAACAAAGCAGTGCCACCCAATCCGTAATAGTTATTCTATAGACATTCTTTACATAAATCTAAATAAACTATTAGATAAAAATCTTTAATAGATTGCTCACAAGCTATTCAACCCTTAAACAAATATCTACCTTACCCTACCTACCCTTCCATAAACAAGTTACCTCAAAGTTGTAATAGGCTAGTAAACGAATAAAATAATATTCGGATTACAAAGGCACAAAATAAACGTAGTCAAATATTTTTTGTATTTTACATTTTTATGATATTATATATAAAAATAAAAAGTTTTGAAACTTACACTTTATATATGACATTCAAATGAAGTCAAATTAAGGGTGTCCACTTAGAAAATACATCAATGTTTTTTCGATGTATCGCATCGAGGCTTTACGTGAATAATTTCTGATATATCGGATAGAAACATCGATGTTTTATAACATCGATTATTTTATTTTAATTGCAATTTAAATCCGATCAGCTCCACTAAAGCTATACAAACGAAGACCTTTTTGTTTTTTCTTGCACGCGTAAATTATAAATTCGAGAAATCTAGCGACGTCTTTTTTTTCTTTTAGCTCACGCACTATTAAATTGAGTATTTTCCTCTGGAAATCATAAATTTGAAAGTTAAAGTTTTCAGTTCTTACTTTCAAAATTGTTCACGATTAACTAAAACAGTAACAAATACATAATATTATTATAGGCTGGTAATCGATTCGATGTTTTTGGCAAATACGTCGATACATCGATTACATCGAAAGCCTTTCAAAACATCGATTCGATTCGATGCATCGTACTGTAACCGTCGGGTGTACAGAGTATTTGCTTTGCTGACAGTATTTTTTTTATATACCTATAAATTGTACCTCTCTGAACTTCTAGAAATATGACTACTTCGATAAAATGCAAGCATTGCACCATTTATAATTAATAGAACTTTCATGTATTATTTTCAATCCTTTTAATCATTTATTGCTAAACATTGTTTTTTTTTCTCGATATGATAATACATATAGGTATTAATGTAACCTCTTTTGACAAAACATGAAAACGAATAACAAAAATACATGTGGCTGTGTTGTGGCCACGGCCGTTTGTTGTACATGAATAACGTCTCGAAAACAGTCGTTGGTTAGGTCACCGCATTCATTATTTTCCGTTGCCGGCACTGCTTAAGTCGATCATATGGTGTTTTATTGGTACCATTCGATTGCTGTTGAGATGCCCTTTCCAACCGTATACAATTCTTGTATTTTGAATTGGCTTTCCGACGCGTATAGGCCGGCATTATATTTTGTTTCATACTTTTTTTTTTTATTTGAACACATTATATTCAGTCACAATTTGTTACTAATATTATATACTAGTTGTGCTCGTGACTTCGTCCACGTGGAACTTTTTATTTAGAAATAAATTAAGAAAATATAATAGTGTTTTTAATACAAAGAACCTTTTTTTAAAGTACTTTCTGTGTATACGATATTTATAGTTCTAAATTTTGCCGTTGTCGCAATATTTTTTATTGCTGCTCCTCTCCTATTCATTTTAGCGTGATGTTATATA
>DWDT01000716.1:0-19045 GCA_018245595.1 Microceris scylla
TTGAGTATTTTAAATACATACATACATACGTACTTAATGCGTTATGTATGATTGTTAAAGTCTGTTATACGATACATCGTGTCATATATTTAAAATGAAGGAACGTTGCGTAAAGGAAAGAAAGGGAGGGAAAAGGTTGTATGGTAATAAGAACTCAATAACATACGAACAATAAGCCAAAAATGTTTAATGTTATATCGATAAATTTACATTGCGTTTATCGTTAACACCAAAAACTGGACACCCACGACACGCGTGCGGCGCGGTGCGCCTTCCACTAAACGAGTAAAAATTTACCTAAAAAAATCCTCGCTAAAATTAGGTATTACATACATAGATACGTTCGGATAGATTGTTCGGGCGCGGTCCGCCCCGCGGCGCGCCACTGCGGGCCGCCGCGGGGCGCAGCGCGCGCCCCCCTGTCCCTCGCCCGCGCGCCGCATCGCGGAGGTCTTGCCACGTACAATATCGATATGTTAACGAACTAACCGGTCGCCTGACAGTGATTCCGATGAGATTATATAGCTAAATATTATTGTAACGTATCAGACTGTTGTTGTGCGTCGCGTCGACGCGAAGTCACTCGCTTCGCGTGGGTGCGACTCGCGAGGGTCGAGCACACGCGAATCTCGCCCCCGGGAGCCGACCGAACCTATAAAAATCTGTAAACTTTAAATATAATGAACCTCTATAACAGTCTATGATATGAATATCGATATAATGAGTTTAATGTTACAATAGACACTCTTAACGACGTTAACTAACGCGACGATCCGGCGAGCGCGTGCCGTGAGCGCGGCGGACGACGTGACGGTGCGTCCCCCTCGCCCGCGTCGGAACGCGGCCCTCGGATCGCGACGGAACTCGCGACGACAACGAAACGCGGGCGCACGCGCGCCACCGACGGCGACGCGTGCGCGGCGTGGCGAGCGTGGCGGGCGAGAAACGGTGTGGGGGAGAATTTCGGCGTCGCTGGCGGCGTGTGCTCGCGCGGACGCCGCTGGGGGCCGGTACGGCGCCCCCGCCCTGCGGGCCCGACCGGGCCGCCTCAGACGAACCACTCGTCCTTGTGCGGGGCGGCGCTCAGCGCTGCGCCCGCGCCCGCAGGCGGCCCGGGCGCGCCGCCCTGTACCTACACAAAAGAGAAAAAAATAGTCAATTTTTTTATTTTTCTGATTGACGAAATAGATAAAAGGAATTAACTAACAATGTTTGTTATAACATTAACGATGCTATTAATGTTAGTCGATAATCGCTGTAATACTATTGCGAGCAAGTGTAGTGCTGACTCACCCGCGCGGGCCCGCAGGGTGCACCCAGTTTCCCGGCAGCCGCGTGCTGCCTGGCGAGCCGCCTGCACCAGCGGGCTTAACGCCGCCGGCACCATTGCTGCTCGCCATTTGTTGTACTGAAATCAGAATATTGCCGCTATCAACATACATTTATAAAAAGCGTCATCATCTTGTACATTTACATTGAACATAATCATAAACGAAACTTAAGAAACTTAAAAATAATCGCCTAACTTACAACTACCTTCAACCATATCATAACTGAATAATTATTTCGCTTTTACAGTCACAAATCTCGTAATGACCGCCAAAAACAAGTGTACAAGCACCACGAAGACTTCACAGAATCATTTAAGATCTTTTGAAAACTCAGATTCACCTCCACCACCTTCATCAGCGGCGCTGTTACTTTACACGTACGGGACAAACATCGGGGAAGGACCACAACAGATAATAAGAAACAAAAGCCACAAGAACAATTATTTGTGAATGCGTACGTTGTTATTTCAGTTCCTGGAGGTTGGGGCGAGCTCGACCAGCGGACATAATACACTTGCCCTGTCGGAGTCAACCACGGTTGAGTTTCGCTGTGCAAAGAACGAACGCTCATCCATCGCTGGCTCTTCACGATCGCCCAAACCACGTCGAAAAAGTTAGTGACTTTTTATACCGATATTTAACATGGACATACTTTTGCGCTTAATTTGTGAGCATATAGGCTGAAAGGGATATGTTTTTCAATAATTTTGTTTTCATTCTATAAGCTAAATTCTTACGAAGTTGACAAGACTCAGTATTTCAAAACTCAGACTCAGTATTCATTCGATTTGATTAAAAACGGCTGATATGAAACATGGTCCAGAATTAACCCACATTGGACTAACAACAAAAATACTTGGAAATAGAGCTATTGTTCTGGTTGCCATTGGTAGACAAATGATTAATATAATAACTATAATTCAGAGTTGACAAATACATTACATAGCACAGTATAATGGCTGCAAATAAGCAATATTTGAGAAAAGAGCTGAACATTCATTTTCCTACATGAACTAATATTTTTTATAACCCACTAATATTAATGTCACAAGTAAATGTTTGTGTACAATGTATACTAAATGCAACGCTCAATTTCGTGGACCTGATGAAAGTAAATAAATAAGTAACATGGAACGTTTGGACGACCGTGAAGAGCCAAAGAGAATTTGAAGCGAAGCTGGACTAGAAGACGAATACTAACAGTGTAAATGCGTGCGTCGCTGTGGCACACGCTTCCTGCAGTAGCAACAGATCGCGATGAGGCCGGAGAGAGCCACCAGCGCTCCCGCGCCGGCTGCCACCGCCACCCACGCGCCGTTCGCACCGCCACCGCCATTCTCTGAAAGTTAAGTTCGGTTTTAAACATTTACTGGAGTGCTATTTGCAGTCATTATGGTGCTCACTAGAGGAGGCCTGTGACCAGCAACGGACTGAAACAGGCTAATGATGATGATGATATTGATGACGACGATGATGATGAAAGCACTAATGAAACTGGAACATCGAAAGCATCGAACTAAAACTACGTACTCGTAAATAGACTATATGATAAGTGTATCGCTCCAACTGATCCATAAGTGTATCTTCAGATAGGGTTTGTGCCTAAAGGCAACTTAATTGGGTACTCAGAATGCAGACAACAACACAATTGAAAAAATTACTACAAGAGAAGACAAATGTAGCAGTGATAGCCAAGTGCTTTTGATTAGCGCCTTTCGTGACAGGCAGCCGGAGTTCAAATCTTTTCACGCAAGACGTAAATCTACCAAACCAAATTTTCTTAAAACAGTACATTGTGATCTTAAATTTCCTCATCCTGAAAGGAGATTAATGTGTAGTAGCAGTCGAATAGTAGGAGTTAATAATATTGAGAGATATTAATTATAAGTCAACAGTTACCGGGACAAAGCATGGCGGTGTCCTCGTCGGAGCCGTCAGCGCAGTGGTCCACGCCGTCGCACATGAGGTCGGCGCTCACGCAGAACTCCCGCTGCTTGCATCTGAACTCCTTGCATCCGTGTTCTGCAACTCAATGATGAAATCACTTATATACACTACGTTTGTTATGTTGATTTCTCTATCAAAAAGTTTGATTTTATCAGATTTGGATCACTCATTGAAGGAATGCAGCACATTTATGACAACTAGGCAAATTAGTTTTGGAGGGCATTATAGCGTATCTGATTATTGTATATTCTCGTAGTAAAGAAAACAAACAGACAACAAATTAATAAAACCTTTAGTACTTTTGCTAAAATGACAAGTATTTAATAGACAATTTTATATCTAGACACAGAATAAATGCAATCGAATAAATTTAGTATTTGTCTCGCATAGAATTCACGACACCGGTTCAAATTTAGGGTAATGTTAAAATGGCAAACAGCGACCTGGTGCTCACTTTCTAATTAATAGAATCAATTATTTTATAGAACTAATATACAGTGTCTTATATTATTATTACATTTATTTAATATTTCCTTAAGTACGTTCACAAAAGCCATGGTTACCCGCGATTGAAATTACATTTAAATTGGTATCTGTGTAAAATTGTGAACATTACGTTGGCGATGCTGATGTAAGTAAATAAAAATGAAATGGTCTGTTCGTCCTGTGATTACTGAGATTCACTACTGAGTCGAGAATTGATTCTCAAACAAGACAGATTTGTGTGATGTGCATAAATGGTTGTCTTGTGTTTGGCTGTGTCTTCATACATAGGTAAAATCGAAAAGTACATGTACATACATATACATATGTATGTTCATCAACTCACTGGTTCCCGAAGTATAGATGCTGTCTTGTTTAGGATTTAATGTCTGAGTATCCCACGATATTATCATTAATATTATTTTATATCAGTTGCCTTGATCACCAATCGAGAGGTCCTAGGTTCAATCCTTTTTCTATATTATAATGTCTGGTAGTGGGTCGGAGTCTGGGTTTGTGCCCGATGCATGGCAATAGGCTCACCACCTACATACATATATGTATATACCAACTGGTGAAAAGGGGGTCTCTACTACAATCCTCTGCCTGTCTCTTCAAATATTATAGCCGTGATGTTATGTATCATTTACAATATAGCACGGAATATGATTTTAGTACGGAATATAGTTTGCTTTTAGTCGTGTACATCAATTTAATTACCAAACTTCGCCTTGCGTAGAACACAAGGCAAAGCTAACTCCAGCATATGTAGGTTGTTAGTTCCGTAATAACTTGCTTATCCCTTGTAGGTTCTGTTATGGGTTTGTTCCATAGTTTCTATAACATCCTCAGTCTTTATATGGAACTTTGGACCACGATATTAACGCTGGCCAATTTAAAAATCTCCTAAGCATGGTGGCTATAAATACTATCGTATCCATATTGGGACACAATGGTAGATACTCGTAGCTCATACTCATGATTATGCAGCATCATGTGTAATTATGACCGAAGTAAATGGCGAGTAATAACTAAATTAGTTTTTCGAAATGACCAATGCTTAAAAAGTATGTCTTTATTAAGTGAACCAAACATAACCAAACGAACTTAATTAATGTTCATTGTATCTAATTCATCTTCAATGTATCTAATTAATGTTCAATGTATCTAATTAATGTTCATTGTATTTAATTAGTGTTCAATATATCTAATTAATTTTCATTGTATCAAGTCATAAATAAAATCAATAATAAATCTTATTATAAGATTAATTATTAGAACTATACTACCGATGACAGGGAGATTATCAACACAACAGTAGCAACTGCCAAATAATATTCTGGAGACAAGATTTTAAACATTTTAAATTGGTTAGAAGCTAGATTTTTATACACAAGAAATATAACACAAGATATATTCGCTATTCAAACACTTTTCGGTACAAAGTGCGCATGCAACAAAGGTTTCTTAATGAAATATTTTATCTGCACTACTTTGCTTTTACACTCAAAGAATTTATAATTAAAACTACACAAAAGGATTATTCGTTAAAAAGGAGTCTGCGTTGGCTACGCTACTTCAAAAGCGTTAATTAGTTTTAATATCGGCCATTTTTATATTTTAATATAAATATATATTAAAGTGAAGGTGGGATTATGATAGGGCGGACGGCGCTAACGGCGAGACCCGGCTGAGGCTCGTAAAAAAATAATTAAAAAAAGAAATTGACTGTAACTCTTTTACAAAGTCAAATTCAAAACTTTTATTACATAATAATACATATTTACATATTTTGATAGAAATCAGCATTCTTAATATAAATATAGAGAAGCTCTGAAAAAAAATGCTCCATACTCACACTTCCGGTTCTTATATAAAATTATTCTTTTACTATATGACTTTGGGAGAAGTATCTAGAAACAGAACAAACTTTATCAATATTTAACCACTTTCACCTGGACACGTATCCGAGTCGATTGTTTCAGAAACTATAAAATGAATTCCTAAAAAGGTCTTTAGCTTTTACTCAATTAGTTTCATTGTCTCCTGAGACCTTTTTACCGTTATACCCTTTTTAGTACTCAATATAATTTTTAATGCTTAGTAAACCCTTTATATACGTAATATCGCTTTGTTTTTTCTTTATTTTCACGACAGCAATTTCATTTACATAACGTCTTATGTGTTTAACCATCTATTTCTCGAATAAGGAGGCCCGGAGTATTTTCCACTTCTGTCCTTTGGTACAGATAAGCCATTAATTTTTACTTCAGGTGTTTCAAAAACATCCTTAAGGCTAATAAGTTGAAAATGTTAACCTAATCATATCGACCGAAATCAACAACCTCACATGCCTTCCAAAGTATTAGAGATGCCAATGAAAGATTTTGGTTTGCGACTTTCTTCCAAGAGTCCTCACAATTTGAGTATAAGTGTTTTCTAATTAAAAAAAAATTCCTAGGAACTGTCAAACTTTTCTCAATTCAGCTGATGACAACCAGCTCTATGTATTTCTTAACCACGATAACTTTCAGGACTCGACTAATGAAAGGAAACAACTCCGTATCCCATGGTATTTGACGGTTACAGGAATTGCCTTGTTGCAATGAAGGAAATTGTTCAAAGCGACAATCAGAGCGTGTATGAAGCTGATAACCAATCATAGCCAATCGTTGTCCGAATGATGGACCAACACATAAAATAGTTACGACGTCCATCGGCCGACCCCCCGGATCATGTGTCGGCAGTAAACCACACCCCATTTCGATATTAATCTTATGATATATTGTAAAGTGAAGATACTAAAACCATGTTCCTACATAATCATGTAATGAGGTAATTAAAAAAAGTAAAATCCTAATAACATATTCCATTTTCATAAGTCAATTAAGCTGTTTGCAAAATTTTCATTAGAAGTTGGTAAATTGGAGTTATTAATTAAAAACAATAATCAGATTTGATTTTTTAACATGTAGACACCATGAACAAAAAATTGGAATTATTAAAAAAGATGGCGAGAGTCGTACATTGATTAAATAAAAATTAGAACAAAATTAGGATTTTTATTAAAAACAGTTTGTCGCAGATTTGAATATGATTATACACTCCTTAATGTATTTCCTATTATTCATTTTATTTAAAAACTGCACTAAATTTCGGACCAAACGATGTTGTTCATTTATTTTCAAAACCTAGATACAAAGTAAAAGCTGGTATTGTTTTGGCCTTTAAACAGTCACCTAAAGTTCCTGAGCTACTAGAGGCGAACACTAGTATGTATTTAAAATTAATAATATAAGCTAAATGGTAATAAATACTGTAGTTCGTGATTTGTTTTCGCCATAACTTCGATAAGGTTATATTACAAATGTTCTCATTAAACATCTGATATATATCGCAGACACATTTAGTTTCATTTATGTTCAATACATTCAAAAGTTTTAGTTCAAAAATAATACAACACAGTTTGGTTGATGAAGAAATTAAAAAAATAACTATTTTGTAAGAATTTTGACCCAGAGTTTAAACAGTTTGAATTGGACGTGAATTTAGTTATTTACTGAACTGGTAACAGTGACATCGTAATTTCTCTAAAACTAGAATCTCTGCAACCGGAAATTAACCACGGAATCTATTGGACGCCACAGCGATGCGGTGACCTATGTATAAAATGGATCGTCAGGTCGAGGTCGTATCATGTGAAGGGGCTTAAAAATTTTACCTGACCAATTTGATTCTCCAACTGCTGTCGGACACATGGTACAAGAAACCCTGTTAAACCTCAAAGCCGACTTCACAAAGCAAATGTAATTACATCCGGCTCCAAGTCGTCCCTGTTCCTGAAAGTTCCCGAATACTCATGCACTGTGGGCACGCAGGTATACCTTTTCACCCGGTGAAGCAGAAAACTGAATTAAATACAATCTTAACGTAAACTAAAAGATACATTTTATTTGTTATTTGTTAAAGTATCAAGTTTATAAAAATATACTTCCAAAAAAGGCGACATAGGTACCACGTACATACATACGTTGTTACAACTCCCCATAATGTTAGAACAATCGAAAAAAAATTTCGACTCCGCTAAAAATTAAATTGACATCGCCCATTCCCAATAATGTAATGCAAACCTCACAGGACAAATGAGGGTAAAGGTCCCCGGGTCAACCGATTGCCGATGTGGAGGTCAATCGACAGGTTCACACCAGATCCAATATCAATAAAATTTATTACAGTCATTATTGTCGAAATATTGGCAACGGGTCCGTGAATAAAGTGCGGAGAACATCCGGTGGGAACTGCTGAAACATTCCAATATGGCACAGATCTGCGGCGCGCGACTGCGGCTTGCGGCGTGCGGCTCTTGTGGCTTGGCGACCAATGGTTTTAAAATTTGCTTACTAATTGGGACATTAAATATATAGATTTTTTATGATATGTTTTGTCCATAATCTCGTCTTAAAATGGAGGATAAATAAAAGGCCTAGTTAAGTTGACCTTGCGTTGAAAATTTATGGATAATATTTTCGGTAAACATACAAACTTATTGAGTGTGTAACTTCTTAGTCATGATAACAAATATAAAATTAAATCATTCCAAAGACCACAATAGAGAAATAACTTAAAAACACTTGTGTCTCCAGTTAAACCATTGCCGTTGGTAGAGAGCTACGTAATCTTGAAAAATCGCTAAAAGACTTATTATTGTACCTAACACAAGCGAAAAGAGAAAATACAAAATCATAATACGCATTGTGTTCTTAACTTGTTATCAGGGCTCCTTGTAAATCCTTTCTAAGATTCTCATGAAATCTGCTTTAACGTGACGACAAAAGAATTTTTGCCCTAAGCATAACGAGATGGAAAACCTTTTTGTGTTTTAAATATATAAACGATGGAGGCTCTCGGTAAATTTGTGCCAATGACCTTGGAGACAAAAGCAAATAGAATCCACTTGTTATTCCATGAACTACATACTTATTACGAACATAAAATTTATCGGCTTTTATTACCAATGTGTGCGCCCCTAAAACTCTAGCTCGCAACAGGTCTCGAATGTCAAACGACGGAGAATACGTAATAAAAGGATATATAGAATTTTTACATAGGGGCGGAATGTGTAAACGAACTGCCCTGTCGGCTGTTTGTACGAATAAATAAACATTTGGCAAAATTAAAGAGGGCTATGAAAGAGGGTCGACCTTCGCAGATGCCGCTCTCCCGACAGTGTATGCGCTTAATGGAAGGCTCGTTTCTTGTAGATTTATTTCCTCGTCAACTGGATTAGCGACATCCGTGTAATATACTTTTACACTCATTCGACGAACTCTCGGAGGATTACCAGCATCGCTGCTTATCTCGTCCTTTGCTTTTAACAAAGAATACAAATCTTCAGCTCGCAATACCAGATACAGAAATAATTCTGTTTATTTGAATACTAAGGCATATTTGTACTGGTATGGTTCAGCAATTATACTGCCCACAGAAATGTTTTTGATTGGAACCCTTTATATCGAAAAGATTATGAAATTTCTTTCCTTTGAAATTTTTCGTTTTAGTCTTTTATTGAATAATTTCGTTAGTCTAGATATCTGTCTGGGTTTAGTTGAAAGTTGGCTGATCGCGAGGGCTAAATAGGCATATATTGTATACTAGTATTTTGATTTCGATTCCCATCTGACTTTGAATGAACCCTATGAATTCGTGATGCATATCCTAAGCAGCTTTTCGCCCTTAACCATTTAGTGTAGTGATATTTAAGTATCTACTAATTAGTAAATTTAACTATCTCGGGACAAGTCACGTTAAGTTATCTCTTCCCATACACAAAAGACACACAGTGCTAATCACAAAAATAGATATTCCTCCTGGATGAGCAGGTAACATTCGGTTCAACGGTTAGACTGATTTCCACTGGACCAACAGACCACACAGTACCAAAGAGAACTACATATGATAGAATCGTTTTGTTAGTTATGTCTGCAGTAGTTGTTACAATTCGTATTCAAGTATTTTAAAAACTTACTGGGATCCTTTACCGCGGTGATAACTAGCTTGAACCCGTTGGCGTCGGTGCCCCAGTTGTCCGTCACGTACTTGAGTGTGACGAAGTTGCTGCGGGTGAACAGCGCGCCCACCTGCTGCTTGGTGTTGCGGCAGGACAAGTCCGCCTAGAACAAGTTCATAACCATATGTTACCAGAACCATATGCTATCCTGTATAGACAGCGCTAATACTACACTCATCATCATCATCATCAACATCATCATCAGCATCATCTGCCTATCTCAGTCCATTGCTGGTCACTACTCTCATAGTACTTAAATTATATCTAAATCACAGCGACTCTAAAAATGTTTTCCTTCGACATGTATCGGACATGTAAATTTTCAGTTAGTTGATCTGTGACAAATTGACGGATCAGCAAAACAGAGCGCCTTGAGTTATGGCGAAGTTTGAAGAAAGGCTGTGTCCGTCGAGCAGTAGACCTTGGTGCGCTAAAATGACAATATGGATGATTATATTGTAATTGGAGATTTAGATAAGAGTTTTCAAGAGCTCTAGACAAGACAACGAATCAAAAGAAAGCTACTAACCATCAAAGATGAGGCTATAGAAATTGATTGTACAGTATTAGCGTAGTTTTTCTTCAAACAGGAGTGAAAAATATAATTATAACATACTATCATAGGACATCTATGCTTGACCATTTGATTTCATACTGGTCAGAGCCGGTCCTCACAGTAGCCAGAGAGAAATTGTTTGTAAAATTTTAAATATATACAAATACAAAAAACAGACCCCGAATACGTAATAGAAGCTTGTGCTCATCACCTTAATGCTTGTTCTGAATGGGAATCCAACCCACAACCCCTAACTCAGTAGCCAAGATCAATAACCACTGACCAAACAGGTAATTCATCTGTAGCGCCTGATAAGATTCTCCCAGCAATGAGTCAGACGGACTGCGCTATCATCATCATCACCAGCCTATTTCAGTCCACTGCTGGACATAGCCCCTCCCCCAATGAGCGCCATCGCGCCCTCTCCTATGTTACTATGTCCTGACTGCACCATGTTACCTCTTGATATAAGTTTGACTAGGTATAAAATAATTATATCATTTTCTATGTACAACCTTTAGTCTTGAATCGGTATGATGTTGTAGACTGAAAATAGTCATTTAAGAAACTGTAATTTTCATCAAAATTTTCTGATTGAACCTCTGAAAACACTTAATTTTATTATTTGGATTCTCATCATCGTAATGTAAAACTTACTTTAATTGAATATTTTGTGCATATTTAATTATATTAATAAAAATGTTTTTCAAAACTGTTAAGCTACAGGACTAATATAGGTACTTCGATTAATAATCATTTATATGCTAAGAATAACGGTCTGTCGGTTTTATCTAATAATTTTCATATTAAATGGCTATTTCTAATCTTAATATAAACTACAAACAGTGTCATTTTCCAAAAAAATGCATTCAGTACAAATATTACAAATGGACTAAATTATTACAAGAATATTTGAGAATGTACCGTTTTGTCAATAGAACTACCTAATTCAATCTTAAGAACTAGCTTTCCGACAAAATGAGGAAACGTGCTCAACATAAAATCGAGGAGTACGAACAATTTCTGCTTTATAAGTGTATAGGGCTCTTTATTGGACAAATGCGCAGGTCGTCCGCTGAGCTCTCAGGCGCCGGCAATATTTTCTTCATCGAGCCGGGGCTTACTGAGCGATGGCCGCATTATATCGCTGTCATATTTCAGGGAGAGCGATCGCAGCGACGTGACGGCCTCGGATTTAGTCGGAATCCTTCAACGCTATACATCACCCCGCCGGGGCACGACGGGGTGAGAAGGGGTGCATCAAAGGCGCTAGTTGCATCGAACTTTCACGGCTCTTATTCTTTATTTTATACCGAGTTTCATGAAGATCGCACTACGTTGAATATTAAAATTTCTCTCTATAACATTTTAAACTTTTGATTACCGACCCCGCTCAGCGCGCGCCCTCAAATTGTCAATATCCATCGTAACGTTTTCTACTTAACATTAAACTTGTAAAATGAGGGTTAAAGGGATGATAATTAACGGTTAATAGCTCTGTTATTAAATATTTAACGATGTACTGTACCGACTGGGGATTAGGGGAACGGTTTCGTTTTCATTAAATGAGTATAAAAATGTACGTACGTAAAAAGGCTTAAGAAAAATTCTAAATACGATCAACGTGCCATAAACAACAAAAGAACTTCATCACCGAAAGCCTTCGGACAATATTACCAAAATGTTTTACTCAATTTAAAAGAGCAGCGCCAAGTACAAACTAATTTCCTGTCCAATCCTTTCTTGGCCATTATCCACGAGGCGCATTCTGCAATTACAAACAACGGGAACTCGCCGGCTGCTTTAAATTCAGGCGGAGTAACTCTCAGTACGTCTACATCATGAAAACTTGTAAGAGACTTGTGGACATCTTCACAAAACTCAGTAACTCGAGTGAACATTGACCTGTCTAATAAGTACTCCAAGTGTTCGAACTTGGCAACTCAGCAAGTGGACTTATCTGTATCATTTCTGTAATGAAAGTTGCCAACTTGGTCCAGCTTTGTTTGCCGATTATTGTCTTAGATATTCGAGTGCGCATAGTTAGGAATAGTTGGAGCAGTTCAGGTGGTCGTAACTTCGCCCTTTGTCTTTGTAATGAATCCGTACATTGTTTGCGTTCCCGCAGAGTTTACGTATGCTGCCTGCGGTTTCCCGTTTATTCCATTTGAGCTGTCTGTTTTATTAACGATTCGTATTGTTTCTTTTAATGTCCGTTGAACTTTGGACTGATTCCAGATTGAGCTGATATTATTAACGTGGCTTAAAGGTTATTGTTCTTTATTTAAGGCTTGAGACACACGTAAATAAGCATTTCTCCAGAAGCGTCGCTACTACTAGGAAAATCCCATTAAAGTTGTCAGTTACCACTGTTAGAAAAAAAATAAACTTACTGCTACCAAAATATAAAGTAATACACCAGAGACATTGTTGTAAACACCTTATAAATATTCTCTCCATAATAAGCCCCCAAATGTTGTAAGCCATTAGGCTAAAGCGAAACTAGATTTTAACGACAAGAAGCTTTTAGCATAAAATTTCATTTTGTAACGCAAGATGGAGACGTTATGGGCTGAGCTCCGCGCTCCCGGCCTCAGCGATCACAAGACTGCACGTCAAGGCGAATAGTGAAATATCACCGCAAGACAGCGAATTCCGATCCAAAAATGCGATACGAATTCAAAAGAACTTGCACTAAGACATTTTATTCCGTGAGTTCCTTGTCGAGCGATATAATATAATACCAAGTATAATTCCAAACGATATCGGCAAAAGCTACCGAAAATAACTTTAATTCTTACGACCCATTACAAATGATGATAAACTTTACGTTCTTTTACCAAACTTCCGACGAGTTACTAAATAAATGCGCCTGAAAGATGATTATGAGACCACTTAAGTACCCCATGGAGTTTCATAAAGCGTAACGGAATAAGCCGATATGCCCGATAAAATGTCAAAATTCTATCCAATTCACAGTTACAATTATGAATTTTCGTTTGAAGAGGTCCTTAAGTAACCAAAGAACACGAATCTTTGGAATTTAAAGTTTTGGAACAGACAAAGTTGGTAAAACTCCGGCTGTCAAATGAACGTTCCTGATCTTCAATTATAACTGTCGTAAGGATTCTAGACTCGTCCTTGGGCTACTTTTCATCAAATCTTGAACATTGTTTTTGTGCCCTTTCTTCGTCATATTTTTTATTAATTTCAATAAAATAACTTTCCCCTACACCATTGAGATTATAGCCATAGCTATTTTTGGAATATCCTCGTGAACAACATATTACAGTTGGGTATTAGTTTGTAAAGAATGTATATTTTTTATAGGGTATAAAATTAAACATATCAGCACTTTGTGCTCACCGTTCAGTTGAGAAAACGTTGTGTGTCGGCTCTAATTGTGTATGTTTAGGATAAGGAAAAATAAACAGCACACCGTAAAAGAAAACCGCTCTCGAGGGTACCGGCCCAACTACGCCCACCGTGGGTACACAAGTTGTGTAAAGTCCTTTGTAGAGAACCGTTGTGACTCAAACTTGGCGGATTTGAATTTAAAATTCGCAAAGTTGCGTCTTTGTTGGTGTGTTAATTATTTAACAGGTGCGACGGCAGGTGCCGACCGCTGGTTTTGCTTGTGGACGCCTTCATTAACATTCTCACTGCGAATATTATATTTCTTAGACAACTATAACTTCGAAACTTTCTCCGCAATCAGCTTAAGTGAACACAACAAAGGGTAGCGATTGACGAATGGCCGAAAACATTGTACAGTCAAAACGCTTTCAGAATTAATTAAAATTTGTCTTACAAAAATTATACAGAATTGTTTTAATTAATTCCAAATTAATTATTCCGAAAGAAACATTTCGGAGGTATATCTATCTAAATATCTTCCATTCCTTTGTACACTTTATACGTTACGACTTATTTGGGTAGGGCGGAGTTTCGATGTTTTGTCTTGGTTTTTTTCTTTTCTCTCTGATGACGGCTTCAATTACAATTGTTTTTCTTTGTTTGTTCGTAAAGAGCTTACCATTTAATATGGATATGTTATCTGTAGTTAACCTCAAAAACATCAATATAATACATGGATCATGCATATAAAAGTTATTAAAAAGAGAAGAAAATGAAATAATCTAATTTCACAAACTTATAATTATATATCGATTATATGTATATGTAATAGAAACGATATCGAAAACAGAACTTCATAAAGATTGCTTCCATCCTAGCACAGGTATTCTCACGGCTCTCATTAGCATATACCTAAGGAAGCATCTTTTATAAATTAACGTTGGCCTAGAAAGCGGTAATAGAGAATAAATGGGACTGAGCCGGAATTTGGCGAGTAATTGCCGATAGCGACGTCTTGGAATCCCTCCAAATTGAAAACCATATTGATGGTATTCTCATTATACGCGCACCTTTCATCAAAGGTGGATAAAAAATTCTCCGAAACGATCCACTGACAGGAGTGAGAAAATTTTTGCGCGCTTATTCCTAAGTATTCTGCACCACGAGAAGATTTGTAAGTGAATATAAATATATGTACCTACACAAGAATCAGCTCATACGTGTCTTTCGGGATATGTGCGAGAATTAGCGTGAATATGAGCTGGTTTTCATTGGAAAATAAAACACAATCAATGAAGAACCGAAAACTCCTATAGAATATGTTCCTAGTCTTTAATGCTCTCGACTCAATCTGAAGTTGTAGAAACTGAGGAAATATCTATAGACAGAATTGTATTATAACCATTGCTATCACAATTACCTTATATTAGGTGAAAAACGTGACAAAATATTTAAAAATAAGAGTTACTGGCGAAAAGAAAGTTACCTTAGGTGGTGCAGTAGCGTGCGCGCCATCATACACGTACAGATGGTCGTTGCAGTCAAGCTGCAGCATTTCGAAATGCAGCATGAACCGCTGGAGGATGCTATGTGTCTGGAAGGTGACTGTGCAATCCAGGTTGCGTTCGTTGCGGGACCATAGCACCCCGCCATCCAGCTTCCGATACTGCCGTTGTAAGAAGTGATCCTTGCATAGCGAGTCCATATAATCTGCGAACAAAATATATACAGCACAATTAATTTTGGCAATACACTTTAACAGTGTTTCATGAGTTTTAAAAAATATGCTAATTAAGTAACACATTATTTATTATTTAGTTTACTACAGTCCTCAGCCCACCCATTATTAAATATAAGCATGATGTTGTCTTACGTTAAGACATTATTTGTATTAACGTTGGCCTAGAAAGAAACATACATGCGATGATCGATTCGAAACATACATCTGATGATCGTACGAATATAAGATTTGCGTTCCACCAAACCCGAAACCTAGTGACAATGTGTATCAATGCGCCCGATATTGCTTAGATTACATTTATTTTCAAGTTTACTTAAGTTACATTATTTTGTATTATGGTACTGGTTGGTATGTTGATTAATTAATTCCCGTAATTTGATCTGAAGCTTTGTAATGTTCAGTAAAATGAATGAATGATTCCTCCTGACCATTTTCGGCGACGGCGACATAATTTTTGCTCAACGGTTGTCTGCCTCGTGTATTCCAATGTAGTTCATATGTATATCTTATTTTTGCTTTAGGTACTTACATACGTTTACAATAAGTGCACGTTAGGCTATGATTTCATACTACAAGGGGATTTGAAAGCGAATACAATTTTTTTTGTAATACGAGTTTTTTTTGACTGGTATTTTACATATAAATACATTCATCTCTTTATTTTACATAATATTTCTAACAGGAAACTAATATCGAAGACTTTCATCCGCGTTTCTTTTATGTTAATAAATAAATAAATTAATGTTGCCAAAACATTCACATAAATGATCTTATTATACATGTTTACTTTATCGGTAAGAAATTTGACAATCTTCAGAAAAACTGCTCTTTTTCCATGAGACCTACTACGCTATATCGTCAGCTGGTGAATACTTAAAACGTTTCGATGGCATTCATTTTAATACAATAACATTGCGCGACACGAGAGTCCGTTTCATCCCAAATGTTCTTTGTACCTCACGTCACCATCAAAGTCATTCCTAATGGAATTTCTTTATAACGCCTCAGTTATTTCATGCATAAAACGGTTCAAAGTAAATTCCACAGTTGCTACAGTGATAAGGATATTTTTGATGCGGTGTTCAAACGTCATAAATTTCCCATACCAGCGTTTCTCTTCAAAGGGCAATATCTATTATCTACCTTATCTTTCAACTCATAAAATTGAATTTGTATTTGCTCAACTTCGATTCAGTTATCGTCCAGATAGAAAGAGTTTATCAAACAGCCGCTATCAATGATCTAAGAAGTTATCTGGTCGCGTCGAGCACACCTCGTAGTTGTAGTGAAGTGAATGTGAGATAACGACCGACGCTTGACTTCGCGCGGTCAGCCATGTAAGTCAATTATAAGTTTTTAGTTATGAAGCAAAATATCAAAATTATTCCATCTATTACTTTGTGTTTACTTCCGTTAAATATGTGGAGAATTGTGGAGAACGTGAAATAGCAGGAAGATATGTTTTAACAACATCCTTATAGTTAGAAAAGCTTCTATAGTGATGTTGTCTTAAGATTATTGTAGGCTATTTTTTAAATATTTTCTCCTTGCTCTCTTAAAGAATTATTAAAGAATAATTAAGAATTAAATGACTGTACTACGTAGTGGAAAAAACATTGGTAAAACAAGATATTATCATATTTTTATTTGTTTATTTATTCTTCATTGTTTTACACAATGGGTAGGATTAATCTCTTTTGTTCCCTAGCAGTCAATTATCAGTTAACCTAATAAATATTCGCGGCAAGAGTTTGGTATACTAAAAAAATAAATAAATCTAAGTACCTACAGATACACATTCTGATAGTAATTATCTTTCATCTGTCTCGGTAAACATAGATATATGTGTATATAAATTTTACAGAGATACTCGTAATTATAAAACGTTTTTCCAATGCACATCTTGAACGTTAGTAAAAATTAATCAAAAGTTAATAAAAACTAAATTTGCCAATTTAGAAAAATATCTGTTCACATTTAAACTGAACTTGTCAAAGTAACCGGAACTAAAATTTCGCTTTCTTTCTAAAAACTGTTGTTTCTTTGCAAAAATGAACACATTGATATATTGTGTAATTCTACTATTTCAGGAGCGCCTGCAGCTCATTGGCGTTTTTATCCATCGCAATGCTTCTAGTCTACACATCATCAGCACCGACTCCCCGCACCCTCAGTACAATGATATCAGGAGATACTAGAGGCTTAGAAGTGCCTAGAGAACTCGTTGCAGGCATCAGTATCGGATCTGGTGCAATACAGCTAGTTATTAACGTACATACTGACAGCCATGGAAACATCGAAGTATCTACGAATTAAAGAAATGACGCTGAAAACTTTAAAGAATATTAAGATCCCGCCGAGCACAAAGCAGCATTATTAAACTCCATAATGCAGTGAGGAGAATGCAAATATTTAAATGGTGATCCAGTGACCTCGCCGCAATTTATATTCAAGACAGGATCCATGATAATGGCCGTGCGAAGAATCCGGAAAATTCCCTCCGTTATGAGCATTAAGAACATAATTTCGAGCAATTACACGAGCCGAGACGAATTCCGTTTGGTGTAACTACGATTGTTATAACAACACATTAATCAAATGATATTATTAAAAGATGTTTAACCTAAAAATATCAAGTGACTCCTCCAACAAAAATAATATTTACTAATGTGCGTCGCCCGAAATCGTCTCACGTTTCGCCCCACAAAGATATCGAGGCTTATCGTATCTATAAAAAAACGATAAAAAGGGAAAGATTCCTTTCTAGGAAACTGTGGTTTGTAATGTATTTATTTCGCGCGACACGTTTACATCTTCAATACGCTCGACGTGAGCCCGAATTCCATCTCGCCAAGCTTTATTTTTGACGCGCTTCGTGAAAATCCGATGCCGCTCTCTCATGTAACATAATACGCTCTGCCTCTTTGATTCCATTTTGCCAGAGAGAAGTGCTTGTTAACCTTCAAAATGATTAAATACGAAGTACTTTTAAATCTTTTCTCGCCCTGTTTTCCCGGCCCTAGCATTTTTCCACTTAACTTCGTCTTGTATTACTTTTTCTCGCAAGATTCCCAACAGCTGGCTCATTGGCTCGTACATTTCATCACCAAGAGTTCCGTTCTCTTAAGCATTGAGCTTACCGGATAAGTGGATAATTGGACCTACATAAACACAGAATTCAATTGTAAAAATCTCGACTGTTTTTATTCTTCTCTCATGGTTATTAAGATAGTTTCGTTTCAAGAACGAGACAGACTAATACATCATTTTTATTCTATTGTAACGTTGGTAGTGTTTCGCTGTTGAAAGCCGTTTGAATAAATCTGTCGCTGGCAGATCACACGACATGTGTCAGCGTGAATTACATTGCTTAATGCAGAAATTTCCATAACGTAATGGTTCTATTCAAATTTTGTCTAAATAGCGACTTCCAACCAAAATGAAAATTCTTGAATCAACTCATGCAAAATTATTCCGTTTCTCATATTACTTGTTTTCATACATTTTAATTGTAGAAACATAACAAAAAAAGTCATTTCACATTTTTCATTTGCGAAATAATT
>DWDT01000717.1:0-19043 GCA_018245595.1 Microceris scylla
ACTAGAAATTCTAAATTAGAAAAATCCAATAGTACTTACCTGACCCGGGATTTGAACCCAGGACCTCCCGATTGACAGTCGCGCTTGCAACCACTCAAGCAACGAGGCAATCTAGTGATTATTATAAATTGTAATATCCAGTCAAGTGCAGCAATCAAATAAAATAAATTACCTGTTCACATTTAAGCCACAGTATGATAGTGGCGCCAGGTCTCCGCAGGCGACCTTCGCTCAACTTCTGCTCGTCCAGCACTTCGCTGTGACGCCTGCCAGTTTTCAACCATAGCTCTATCGATCTGAAACGAAACGGAAGAATATTACTCTTTCAATGATTATTGAAAAATAAAAAATGAATTTTTTGTCCAACTTTTGGGCGCGAAGTTGCTGACGACAACTGGTTCCGTATAACTTATGGCATTATTATCATTAAAATTCTTCCACATAGTAGATAATAATACGCAAATATAAACGGAAATTAAGTGACGAGAAGTAAACGAATAAAATGAATATTATATAAGGAAGGAACACTGTCTGTTTTAAGAAAGACGAAAGTTGGCAAATGACAAAATAATAACGGCGACACAGGATTGCCAAGTAATTCGTCCAATGGCGTCGGGGATGAGAATAATTGAAGAATCCACAGGCCTGGTGGTCCAATCGTTTCTGAACCTGACCGCTGAGTGAGGGTTGTGGGTTCGGTTCCCAAGTAGAACAAACATTTTTCTGCCAGTTATTATACCGAAGGTTGTGCATAGTTTGAGGTGAGGATACCACGTGCAGGTTGTCCAAGATATTATTATATTGATATACGGAGTGTGTGTAATTGAACGTTAGACACATTCAGACAAGAGTAGGTATGGGTACTGTGGGGAATAAGTTCAACTTCAAAAACGTGACCTCCGAACTTGTCCTTGGAACGAAGGTCAATAATGACGGTTCATCGCACAGACGGTCCCGTGTTTGATTCCCAGCTGGCTAAAAATGTTATTGATGATTTTAATTATGGGTATAAACTCTACGTATGAATTCAGACACACAACTAAATAAATATAGAGGCAAAAAAAAAATACATATAATTTCTGTTTGTGTGTGTGCCCATGCCGATAGGTGTGTGCGTGTGGTTGTGGCGATAACGTTAAAGATTCTGTTGTGGGGCTATAAAAAGTAAATTAAACTGGTGTGTGCACTTTCAAGTTAATGTGAACTGAAACACCCTAGTGAACTGATAGAATTTTAAGAATCTACTTCTAAATATATGTGCATGAGAATGTTCCAGGACCTAGGCACAATTTGTCTGAGTTTACAATTGCACATTTATCTCCATAACCCTTCATTGGAACAGCGTGATGAGATACTTCTAAGACAGATTCTGATTCAATGATTATACGAGATCAGGCTAAAGGATAAAATACCTGGTTTTCAACCACAGGAGAGTAAAAATACGTGGACATTTTGGATATGTCAAGCTGTTATTACGTTAAAGTTGTATTAGAATCTGGGTGTTTTAGATTATCACATGATGGAAGAACCGCTGGCGGACAATGTCAAAGTGGACATGCCATATTGTCATTAGATACCATCTCTGCCGGGCGAGAGAGAGAGTAGAAGAAAAAAAATCCAACTGCACTCAATAATACCTAATACTGTGAACTTCTGTGCTGTGTTTGAATTATACTAGTGAACGTTCCAGTGCTCGCTACTAGTGATTACTAAATTAGCAGACAAACTAGATGTGGTAAAACATAATAAATTATAACAATTTGTATGCATTATTACATTTTTGTGAATGATATTGGAAATATGACGTGTTATGCTACCTATACCATTATACTATTTCCTGACGTTCAAGAAATTTAACAAGTAATTTTTGTTCTCCCGTTTCCTCGGGCTTATTAGGTGTTTTGTTATGGCCTCTATACGTCGCTATAAACTTGTTAAAATCTTTAAAATGTAATTTTTACTTGTTATTAATTATACAGTGTCTTTCTATTTTCCTGCTTAACTAACAATAAAATAACACATGACTGGATAAACGCAAGCATCGAAATATACCGAATTTACAAATTAGTGATATAACACTTTTATAAACTCATGTTTTTAAATGTAAAAAAAAATAATATCTAGTGAAATGAGCGAGTGCATGGGAAGAGTCAAGTTGCATTGCAAGTAGCAAAGGGAGCATCATTCGTACGAAGCTCGCAAGGAGTCCGCTCTCTTTCAACACGAAGACATAAAGTTCGGCGCTGCATCTTCATAATGGCCACTTTAAAACTCATAAAAGCGGACTCCGAGTAAGCCCGATGGCGGAACTACTGCGCTGTACGACAACTAGATTTTAAATTTTGATATATTTCTCGTACTAGCGCCGCAACTTGAAATGTTCTTATGAAGAAAAATATTTACAACTTAAAGCACCTGTCGTACTGGAGCTAGGGGGCGATAAGCGACTGTCGCTTCAGTAACAACGAAAAGGAGAGTCACTCAATGAACTAGACACTAATTGGTTATTTCATTCTTTATTTTAACGGTTTTATTGTAAAGAAACATAACAATGATGCAGATAATGTACAAGGCTATCACACCACTGCTCAATTTATAGGGCTTTGATCAGATTATAATAAAATCGTGGGGCGCTACGAATTTCTATTATTCCAATATATATTATGCAATATCAAGTTTCTATATGTTTTGAATGCATCGCCACATGATTTAAATATAATAGTCAATGCAGACACATATATTTTAATGTACTTCGTAAGTTACCAAGATATAACGAATGGGATGGATCGAGTGACTACTGAGTGATTCCGTTCAGTTCAGTGAAGAGAATAGCAAACGAGCAGACTGCAGTCACTGTCAGTGGCAAGTACTGGCAGCGCTGCCCCTACACATCAGTGGCCGACCGCGTCTAGGCATACAGGGACAAAATTATTATTGTACTATTAAATATTTCGTGAGTATTTGTACACATGATTATAAATAAAAAAACGATAAATAAAAAACGATTATAAATATAAATAAAAACGGCTTAACTCACGTGCGTTTTACGGGACGACCTGACTAGTTTGGGAGTTCATGAGGAAGGACCTCGTATCCCGAAAAACGCACGTGAGTTAAGCCGGTACATTTATAATCACAAAATTATTAGTAGTGGGTACTCCACTGTAAATTTGTTAAAAGATATTAGTTTACAATAAGATAAATATATAACCTATGCACTCTATACAACAGGCTATATGTTAGTACTGAGCATTTTATCCATACCCTAACAAATCTGTCAAAGTTATTATTTTCTCGCCTACCGTACATCGTCACACGCTGCGTGTAAAACATTTTCTTTACCAGTGTTGTAATCTTGACCAGCCACTATTGTCTCACGGTGCCATTAAAATAAAATAATAATTTCTGTCCATTCTGCAGCTGTATTAGGAAGATTATATTACATTATTTTGTTTTGAAAATCTTTCTCTTTCGTTGGAATACGTATGCCCTTTTTACAAGGTTTTATTTAGCTTGCTTTTTTGTATTGTGTCTAGGTAATAAATTTACCAATGACCAAATACCAATACCAACCGAATCACTACTAGAAATTCTAAATTAGAAAAATCTAATAGTATCCGGCCCGGGGATTTTAACCCAGGACCTTTTGATCGGCAGTCGCGCTTGCAGCCCCTCGACCAACGAGGCAGCCACTATTAGCAGTAGCTAATATAATTCTTAGTATGTCTTATGCGCACATGATAATATGATTTTTAGGTACCGTTGTGTGGCTGTATGTGTGATTGTAAAATATTAAGTACTAATTAACAGGAATCAAATTAATCCATTTATATACAAAACTAAAACACCAATGTACAATAATATCTAAACATAATAACAACTAACAAACGTTCAAGAAGTATTAAATCGAATGAAACACAAGTTTTTTTTTTAAATTTATCAACTGCTGGTTTTTGCAGGATTGCTTAATTATTCCAAATTAAAAGGATTCCTCATAAAATTGTAGTTTTTTTCTCTAATTAGGCAAATAAGTATTGAATGACCAAATATTTAATATTACGAAGTTGAAGACTTGTAATGTTCAACAGCCTTTTCTATAGTAAAATTTTAACAAGCGAGCACGTCGCTTGTTATATTATCTGTGATCGTGAAATCATAGATATTTCATTTTTTTTTTAAATAAGAGTTTCATGCCGAGACATCCGGAGAAGACGGCTAGGCCTTCAGGCTCAAAACTCATTATAAAGTCCTCATATTTTATACAAGTATTGTAGAATCTCATAATAATTGTTAACAAACTTTAATAACTTTAGAATATCTATCACAAACCATTATATGTATATTATATCATTTGCTGGCAGAAATTTAATTAAAATAATTTTAAATTTCATGTTATTTTAAATATTATTGAAGTTGTTATTCACATGTGCGAGTCTAATTATCGTACAACTTGAAGTTTAATAATTAATCAAGTATCTTAAATACCTCCGTAAATGAGCTTCAAGTGGCAATAGCATTCGGGGTTAAAGGTGTCTCTGGCAGTCCTAAACGTCAAGCGGTAAGCTTATATGTACGACGGTATATCCACTATAAATATTATTCCATATGAATTCCAGTTAGATATGGTTCCATATAAATATTATGACGTCATTTTAAATTCCGAACCGTCAGATGCAAAGTAACGTACGCGGTGCGGCGTGCGCTGTCCGTGTGTTATGACTACGAGATGCCATTCAAATCGAACGTTACAATAAATCAATAACTGCAACTAAGAGGTCGCAACAAAAAAAGGGTGCTTAATAGATGAGTGTCCAGTCTGAGACGTGATGTAAAAAAAAAACAGAAATCCAACAAGTTTGAGTTAAATTTGCTAAATTACGTGTTCCGTACATAATTATTAACAGTTTCACTGTTTTTCACGTTATATAAATTATTGAAATCGTTGCAACGCGTCTTCTTTTGATATTTATAACGGCAGAAAACACCATATCGGAATAGTTAAATTTTGTTTCATTACACTCAGATAGTTTTTATATTATATATAGACATCGTATTTATTGTATTTAAAAGATTAATTCGAACATTTCAAAGGAGTTGCCGTTTGCATTGTTCTTAATATACATTACTGTGCTGCAGACATATTACATTCAACTAAAATGTTGCACTATTATAACGTTTATCGTAAACTATCCATTTAACGAATTAGACAAATAATTACCGTCGCTTATGCGTCATCTTAAAAAATGTTTGTGACTGACAGAGAGACCAATTATTCAATTTTGCCGCGGAACGCTAAAAGCGCGGTAAAAAAAACATGAGCAACAGGTGCGGGGCGTCGACCTCGCTTACATCATGGCGGGAAAAATGGCGTCATTAAAACGTTAGGCTGATTGTTCGGCCAATAATTTATTACATGTCAATACGTTTTGTAGTATTATTTCTCTACCCCTCAATTATAATTTGTGTCACAGCGTGGTATTATTTATTTGCACAAATTTAATAAGTAGCCACACCCATTTAAAATTGTAGATTTTTTTATTTACATATTGGTGCTTACGGATTGTAGCTTGTATTTAGAATTAGATAATTAGCAACGTTCTTCTTTTACTTAAAAATGAAAAGCATGTGTGCCGCAGCTATTACTACAGGAAAAATTTCGAATGATGAAGTTTTTAAGTTTTTAATATAAAATTATGACTCTTTCGGTATTCTAGAATGATCTACGTGAATTTCGATATTAAATGTACCCACATACTGTCTCTGTCTGTTAAGCGCGAATACGTTAAGGTAAAACATACAGATACAAAATAAAGTAGGACAATATTGAGCGCTTGTGAACTAACAACGAAACTAATTATGTATACAGTTAATCTATATAAACGTGATGTTCGAACATCTTACACGAGCCATATTGAATATAAACCGTTTCGCATGGGTGCAAGGGTGCATATAAACCGTTTCGCCGAAGGACAAGAGTCACTTCTCTTAACCAAATAGGTTAGATACTACCTAAAAGATTCAGGTTTTTGGGGTTAAATCTCCATTCTTGTACGAAGACAGACATAAATGATACTCGGCGCATTCTGCCTACCACATAAAGGACCTGGCGTTTTGCAATTATAACATTTTAATCAGCAATTATAAATTGTGTTGCAATTTTAATTGTTTTTATATTAATTCTAATATCAAGTATGACTATTTTGATGCAATCTGGAATGTTCTATTCCAGTGATCGTTGCGTTGAACACGGGCGTACAAACAACGGAAAATTCTACGGTTTTATTAAAGAGCCTTTGAGCTAAGACGGGGAGTTTATAGCTGTACCAGCGGCATTTCGTGCCTTTAGCTCGGTGCAGAGTTAGTCGTTATGAATAACAGCTTGTAATAAAATTTATATTTTTTTATATTTATTATGAAAACTAACGTCACGCGTGTGTTCCTTATATTATTTACTTATTTTTATTAGCTTATTAAATATCGAATTAAAGTTTACTTCATACATCTTTTGATCGTTATTATTTTTCTATTAAACGTTCCGGGAGTATCTGTCTATGTCTATACAATATTAAATGATGTGCTCAAGAAGAACTTTAGAAAGATTGTTTAAATGGTTTGGTTATATAGAAAAACATAATGAGACGAAGGAAACGCAACAGAATTATTTATATGGCGAATTTTAATGGTAGAGTCGGAAGAGGCAGACCTAGGCTTTCCAATTTTCTTTTCGAAATAGGCTCGCGTTTGCTAAGTAAATAGAAGTCGTTCTAATTATAATAGGAAATGTCAAAGTTCCTTCAACATATTATGTGCATTTTAAGCGGTTTTAGGGGATGTAGATGTGACGAAATAAGTGTGCCACATCCGCTGCAGTATCTTAATACCTGCGTACCCCTATAAGAATTAGGCGTGACATTATGTACGAATAAAATATTATCCATTCGTGTACTTTACTGTCTGCCAACTGTCAAGTTTTACGCAAGTTTAAAAATCTAGCCAAGTTCATTGATGGGTATTGACCTGAACCGTAACGAAATATTAGTAATTTAACATTTGGGTCTGTGATTTATAAAGATTGGTTATAAAAATTTATTATTCTGGGTCTGTGATTTATAAAGATTGGTTATAAAAATTTATTATTTATATAATATATTAAAAAAAATATCAAATGAATGAAGGCTGCAAAATATTCTGTATGTCATTAAAATACATTAATTACTAATGATCCGCCCCATGTTTTTTTTCGAATTTAATTTACTAATAAAAGATAAGCTTACAATTAATCCTACCATTAATCAACACTACCTCAGATCACTCAAAATCCTTACAGTTATTAGGAAAAAATGTGTTCTGAAATTGAATAAAACAATGAGACACGTATTAGGTAAGCAATAAATAATATCACGCATTTAGTAAGTAATATCTACTAAACATTATAGTGTATAAGACAATTTTATCATATTTTTAATCTTCGAGGTAGTGAGCGATTGCTATATACATTAGTTTAGTTAAAGCGTTAATAATGAATTGGAAAAAATAATTACCCAAATAATAAATCTATAAAAATGGTAGTTATGAGTGTACCTTAGGTGACAGACATACATACTTTCGCGCACATTTTATGGGTCTTTTTAAGATCTACGACTATATTACATTGTTTTAATGCCTCTCTTCGACTTGTGTCAACGTTAGCCTATTAAATGGGACAACGATTAAAATCTTAATTGACTTAGGCGATTATCACACGGCGAAGCGAACCGCGGCGGCTGGCAGAAAATTTTCCGTTGGATTGTATGTAATCCGTTGATAGTACGGATAAGCGGCGACCGCGCTGCTACCGCCTATTCGCTGAGAGCTGCGGCGCTTTCCGCGTGAGGTACCGTGCGGATACTGCATTATTATAGGGCTTGGTGAGGTGTGGGGATGCGGCGAAATACATAATGAGCGGAGTGACAGAAATTAATCAGCGCGGAAGTCGCTATTCGGCGAACCGCGGCGGAAGGCGTTCACCGCCAACCGCGGCGGATCGCGGCGAGCGCCGTGTAATAAACGCCTTACTGGAAGAGTCGCGTAACAAGTTCATTATGTAGACCATCACGCGGCTAGTAGTGTATAATGACGCTATCGCAACTAGTATCGTAAAACGCTTATTTACAGCCCACGTCCGCGAACCTCGTTACTCCCAGTGAGCCTTAAGCTAATAGCAAAAAAAAATCCATTCAAATATAATTGTATGAATGAACCGGCGTCCATTAATCGCTAGTAATAAATTTTACCGCGCTGTATCTATACTATTATGAATGACAATTAATTCTAGCACCGCTACACCATTATGACATCTATTGTTAATAACTTATGGTCGGTAATCGTGTGAGCGAACGCGTTGTAAGAGCCCTTCAAATGATGGCTCAGTAATCGATTCTCCACCAGTGATGTGATGTGAAAGTGAATGCCGAGCTTTATAGTTCTGTCTGGTCTTTAAGCACCCGTTGTATCGACAGCGAATAAAATGTTTATTATCTCGGTTCTTATGTTTGTGAAACGTTAGAACTTTATGTATATGTATGTCAGATAACAAAAATGTTAATAAGTTCTTACTTAGTAGAATACATCGATACAACATAAAATATTTACTCGTAAAAGGGGTATTGTATTATTAATAAGACCAAATATAATCAAAAACTAGATAATATGGTTATTACTAATATTATTACATTATCATGCCGTGTTCTCCCACGGGGTAGGCAGAAAAGAGCGAGTGCCAAAAAGTGTCAAATACTTACAGACCTTATGTAAAGCAACAATATTGTTGTATATGATTAGAATTATAAAAATAGAATCTGCACAAAGTTAAATAAAATTTTAAATGCTTCATATATTGCAAAACCATTATAATAAATGATAAATATTTGGATATTATAACAGAATTTCAAAATATAAACATTACAGGAAAGTCAGAAAGAACAAAGCGGACCTCTAAAAAACACCGTTGCAATGAGCAGTATAATTAAAACTTATTAAAATATCGCATTAATTATTTTAATGGTAGGTAAGCTACGTAAAAAATTTTAATAGTCAACATACTGTTGTTAAAATAATAGGGTTTGTAATAGGTACATATAATACTTTTAATATAGTACTTTTTAACGACCTGGAATTTAAGATGTTAAACAAAAGTTACCCATTACCTTGGTTAACATACGCCTTCTTACTTTCTTTAAACAGTAGTAGCTCTAGTCTCTTAAGTGTTTCTTTTCTTGTTTGAAATGTATCCCTGATCGCTTGCTAAATATTAAGTCTGGAAGCGATTAATGGAGTTCTTTATTTTATTCCATTAGCGAGAGAATGTTTTATCGCTTATCGTTTCACTGCCCACGGTGGAACGGTACATGCTATAATTCCTTCCTTCTGTAGACTTGTAATTTTGTTGAGAGCTTATGTGACCGTGACTTTTAAAGTGCACGAACGAAAGTCGAACCTGCACCGGACTAGGTGATCCCTTGCTAATCGCTAATCGCTAATCTGCGAAATCATATACGAGTATAAGGTAGTACTTAATTGTTTTAATGTGAACTGACGAGACAGAGACGAGATAGAAGTAACTGAGTTGCTTTAATGTGAACGGACGAGAAAGCCAAATTGTATACCAAACTTCCCATTTTGTGTTCGATTGTATGATAAAGTCCGATGATTCACATCTTCGAAGAAACGCACAATCCGCCATTTTGGATACGGTGACGTCACTTGACACCGCGCCGCGAGCTCTTATCGGAAGGCGAATTATCTAGACAATTGGTACAAAACTTGTGCTCAACGAATTGTTTCCGGCGCTAATCGCTGGCGGGACGAGACATGTGGTGTCACCATATATCTCGATAGTCCACTGTCTGACTGCGGAGGGACGTCTAAGGCTCACAATGTGAACTACCCACCTATCCTTTACGCTCGGTACTAAATTTAGGCAATAATATTGAAAGTCTCACTTTCGTAGGTACCATATTTGCGGTGCCAATAATTTTTAAGTATTGATAGTGAAAAAGAATTGAGAATTATAGCGTGACTATTAACTTTGAGGAATTATCTCATTTGTGGACAAAGCCGCGGGCAGCGGTGGGATTCGAAAAGCTGAAGATCGAGCTCAATGGCGTGCTATTGTAGAGCCCTATGTTCTGCATTGGACCGAAGGCTGATGATGATGATGTGGATAAAGAAGGTAATTAGTTCAAATGCTAAGGTAAAGAAATTCGCTATTTCACCTGCCGCCTCCTTTCATTACACATTCACAGGTGAAGAAGCGATGTCGAAATGAAAAATTTCTAGTTGCGACTTGAAGACTTGTCCAACTCATCATGATTTCCAGCCATTGTAATAGAAAGCACGATAACTAGAAAAGATAAAAAAGTACCTTAAAAATTGTTTCGATCCACAACATTGTCTGCTATTAACAAAATTATGATATACATATTTTTATCGTTTGCTCGCTGACGGTGGAACGTGCCACTGATATAATTTTAATCGTCACACGAATTAAAGTTGTACACTTCCGGGCTCAGTTGGATTATTAACTCAATGGTTTTGATTAAGACAATTTTGTGGATCTTAAGTATTATTATTTCTGCCGTTTATTTGTACATTGTAGATACCAAGCCGCGGTAGGTTAATTTGAAGTGTATGTAAGTGATAATGACAGAACTGTAAGATTGTAGAAGTACAGCATAGACGTGAAGTAGGCTCATGACTTTTTATCGGCATTCGTAAGTCTAAGAACACTGGAATGTATCTGTCCAGAAACAGTCACCCCTATACGAGTATATAAATGAAGCTAAAGTTTTTTTCGCAATAATCAGCGAGTGAGCTTTATGGCTTTGTTTGCCTTCATGCAGTGTACCTACATAGTTTTTCCTATGACAGTAGGCACATGTAAACCAAATGTAACATGTTATACTATAAACGCAACATGACGCCTGTAATCCCCGAAGGGGTAGAAAGAGCAGAGTAATACACTCCTACTTTACACCGGTTACGTTTACGTCCCACAGAATAGCTAGTGAGCCTATTACCATACACCGGGCACAGAAACAAGCTTCGGGTCGCTACTAGAAATTCTAAATTAGAAAAATCCAACAGTACCCGACCCGGGATTTGAACGCATGACTTCCCGATCGGCCGTCGCACTTGCAACGAGTCAACCAGCAAGGTTTATACTATTAGACGTACCGATTCTAATAAGAGTTCCGCCCCTAAATTAAGCATCCTCAGTACCTGCTCTACAATGAAATGTAAAGCTCTACAATGCGTAGTGAACGCGTTAAAGAACATTATAGATAACTCTAAGGTGGAGACCTCTACCTAATGATATTTTCCTTCGCTGTTCGCCATTAATAGTTAACCTTATATATTATGTACATTTATTTATACAGGCAGAGCGGCGTGCTGGAAGAATTATTATATACGATTAACATTTACACAGGATGTAATTACAGGAGACTCTGGAACTGAATCAACTTTCTAGACGCTTGCTACTGCGATACAACGTAACCTGGTTTTTATTAAAAAATAAAAAACGGAAAAGTAAAAACCGTCACAATAAAGTAGAACCGGTGAAATCTTTCACGCCAGATCGAATGTATGAATGAAACCTGTTACCCGAGATGAATCGAACACAGGACCGAAAAAATATCCCGACTGGACTCGTCTTAGTTGTTCTACCACGGAATGGTGATTGACGAACGATAATAGCGATTCAGTCTTTATCACATCGATATTCTCAAACTCCAATAGTTTTACAATAATAATAATCGCCCCATTTATGATTCCACTGTTGCAATATGGGTCTCCTTTCATGAGATTGAGAGGGTTAAGGCCATAATCTGCCACGCTGGTTAAGTGCGGGTTGACAGACTTCATACACCTTAGAAATTTTTTTTTAAATTAATTCTAAGGTGTGCAAATTTCCTCACGATGTTTTGTTTCACCGTTAGCAAGTGATATTTAAACTTAAAACACAATTTTGAAAAGAGGGGCGCGCCATGGGTTTGAACTCAGCACCCCGGAGTGAGAGGCTGAGTTCTTAACCACTAAGCTATCATTGATTTTTATTGCTTGCTTCATCAATGCTTAATTAATAGCAATATGCTAATTAGCTCAACATATAGTTTCAAGATGGTTTTTGGACCAGCTAGTATACTCTCAAGGGTATAGTGCCAGTCTTTTCCTTATGTGAGTTGCAAAGCAGACGCAGGACGAGATTTTTCAATATATTTCTAAGGTTTGAAGACTATTCTATTTGAGAATTTACCTTATTTGTACCTTTATAAATTTATTCATTGTGTGAGATTTGTTTGTGAGATTTGATTTGAGATAAATTGTCTTTTAATTAAGTGACACACACACAATTGTGTGTGTCACTTAATTAAAAGATTTTGAAGCTGAGAAGTAGATCATCGAAAAAACCGTTTTTACTCAGCGCAATTAATGTGTCCTTTTCATCGCTGATGTTTACTAGTACGCGGTGAAACAAGTACATTATAACCCTTGCATCTTCACGGATTCGGACACGAACGGCTTTAAGGTAAATGATTTGTAACCTAATAAGAAAGCATGGCGATACCCATTTACGATACGCCTTGGAATGTTCTAAAACACATTCTGAAAAACCACTTTCCCTCTTACAATAAGGGTCAATTTGGCGCTAAATTATTTATCTAGACAGCTCTGAATAAACCTTATTAGCGATCCGTATCTTAACTGGGAAAACGGAGCAATTATTCTTGTAGGTCTGTTTATCTGGCAGTCGTGTGTCGACGAAATTATTGCTCAAAATGCTTTGGTTAATTATATTATATTTTATTCAAGATTAGTGATAAACGGTTCAATTTAGTGATAGATAAATAAATAAAAGTAGATAATAAAAATTATTTTAAGTGACTTACCACATTGATCATATAAGCTCGATTTTTTATTTTCTGTACGGAACGGTGAACAGTGGAGCCCGCGGCGTGCTTCGACAATCTTATTTTTTAAATGGTTCAAGTGAATAGATTTTGGCTTTTTTTAGATTCGACGAGCATCGTCCACGAAACGTCGTGAAACAGTAAAAAAATCTAAATAAAAAAACCCGAACGTGCGTCCTTTACACGCTTGTAAAAGTTATCGAGTACAGGAAACTATTCGATTTTATGAGACCTTACATCGATAATCGAATTTATTACGAATACGACGCCATTGTATTACCGTTTAAGAAAATCAAAACAGTAGTCACATAATGAATATAACGAAAATTATGCATGTAAGTTAAAACCAAGCAAGAGAAAAACTGTATTATAGTTCCCTTTTACCCCGCAAGTAGCGCTGACCACCCGATATCGTATCGTTGATACTTTTAGTATGCATTTAATAGTACAAAATAAAGCAATGAATACAGGTAGGAAAAATTCGACCACTTCTCTACTCAGTATTGTTAATAATCGTCATGACGTAACCATGTTTAGGTTTCAAATATATTACGAAACGACCAACTCTCGACGGATTACGATCCGTCGAAATCTATAAGCCGACGACGACATATCGATTATCACGTAACAAAATATCGATAGGACACATGTATTGAATGGCGGCTCACAATACCGAAACAATAACACGTGTTACAAACAATACATCGGTGTTAAAGACGACCGCTCGCACCCGTCAAAGGAGTTAAAACAAAAACAATGAGGGCATTGACTTCGCGACAACTGCATTGGACAAAAAAAATGATATCATAGATTCAGGCATAGTTCTGACAAACATAACGTTCGACTTTCGTTTTCGTACCATCGCTTCTGTTACTTTGCGAATAAGGTTGAAATTCGAACGGCAATAGTTTCGCTATCCGCATGTGAAGGTGGCGCGGGAATCGTCGTCGACACACGTGAAGAGATGTCAACTCTTGGTAGGGGATAATTGATGATCCTTGACATCAGCTAAGGTGCGGACGTGTGCTAACGATGTATTCATGTGTTGTGTGCACACATCTTTATGTTATCGAAATTTGTGTACATCTGAATTGCTGTATAATATTGAGTACGTCACTTCTCTCCACTTCGCGTGTTTACATTACATTCTTTTTGAGCAAAATTTCAGAAATTGTATAATATCAAATTTAAACATTAACCGTGATAGAAACCAGATTTTACAAAGGTATTCAATTGAGCACCAAATTTAGCTTCCTAAATGAAGAAAACACGCAGATACCAAATCTGTCATGTCGCCTATAGATAATTGAAGCATCTGAGGAGTTGCCAATAGGTTGGCTGACTTAATAACAACAAATAATTAACTAAGTTACTAACAACTGCTTTTCGTTAATGCTCATCAAAACTGAACTATGACTAATGTTCCGCAAGACAGAGTAATTGTCAGGTAAACACTGCGCAACAAGAAATGGAGATATGCCTTAAATATTTTATGACAGCTCAGGCCAATCCAGGTTAGAAAACTCTTAGGCGAAACACATTCACGTGACATAGGTTTCTTCTACTCTTATTTATGACATAAATGTACCAAATGGTTAACAAAAAAAGAAGAACGGAACCTTTATCGATGACAAATACTAGACCTGGTGACAAGGTATGGGCCAGGAGTTACCCCGTCTTATGTCCCCACTTCAATCAAATACATCGAAAAAACCACTACATAACGCCAGCACTGGTTATAAAACATGTTTATATTATGTACACGTACATACCTCGAACGTAACTTCACACCTGTAATCGCCGAAGAGGTAGGCAGAGGAGTGTAGTGTACTCCCATGTCTCATCAGTCACGTTTAAGTCTCATGGAATAGATGGTAAGTCTATTGCCTTACACCGGGCACAGATCCAGACTTCGAGTCACTACTAGAAATTCTAAATTAGAAAAAACCAATAGTACCCAACCAGGGATTTGAACCCAGGACCTCCCGATTGGCAATCGCGCTTGCAACCACTCGACCGACGAGGCAGTCATACCTAGACTAACATATATACAGATACATATATGTCACAGGCACATACAGATGCATGTACATATATACAAATGTGTGCGTTGGTCAAAATGAGTGCACCCTGTACATAGATTGATACTGACAACTACAAGTGATTAATTGGTCCATTATTAGGACAATTTGTCACTCCGCCGTTGTGCAATGAGCGTTAAAATCACTGGACATACCATAGACTACTAATGGGTTACAGAATTGTGCATGCGTAGAAATGTCATATACTTATATATATATACATATTTATATTTCTATGAAACCAGTTCATTAGTTTGGTTCTTTGAGTTATGAATTTTTTATATAACTGACCACTGCACCAACGTGCCAGTCAATTTTAAGAATGCAAGAAATCTCGTACGATCTTTCAAGGATGGGATACTCTTTATTTGCGTCATGGCGAGGTCTGAACCTCAAACCATCAACACTAGTGCAAAACTGGTGTGGTTGAGTGTACACTCCATGGTCAGAGACCCGCCCGTCTACTACATCTGACGAATAGCGACACACGGAACTGGGTCAACGTATTTCGTGGGCTCACTCAAATCAATAACAAAACCCCATCATTACCTGTGACTCATATTGAGTCGATGATTGTAGTAGTTAGCGGTAGTGATGTGCGGTAATTAATTAGCTATTGAGCGGTGCGTGGGGCCCCGGGTATTATTTTAAAAAGATTTGTTCACGAATTGTTCCCTCGGCGTCGCCTGGAAGCGTTCCCATTCGCTCGTCCGACACGTCACGATATAAATGAACATAATATTCTGTATTATGTGATAGATAAAGGCCATACTGAAGGCATAGAAATTCTATAAAAATATTATGTATGCCTTTCTTATATGTGTTTCATTCATATTGTTACATCTAACCTACATTAAAGCTTAATTTTTTAGCTATTTATTTGTAGTAATGTTTGAATATATATTACTGTGGCTGCGTACCATACCCTCTTTAAAATGTTTTTTTTCGTGAGTTGTCAAAGTCGGTTCTCAAAATAGAAGAGCTTACAATACAACATTTTCTGTCCGTAACAAAAAAACCGTATAGTCATTTTTAAGCTTCTCCTAATTAATTTTATTAAGTCACTTTCGTAGTAGCAACATTAACAACTTCGCATTGACATTAACGTTACAATTTATTGCCATTGATAAGTACGTCTACGTTGTAGTATGCTAATTGCATAGATAACAAATTTAAAGGGCTCTATTAATTTATTGTTTCACGCATCCCTTACGTGTGTCGGTTATTTATTACATACACGAATTAGCTGATGGTTTCGTAGGCGTAATAAAAATAATAATAAAAGACCGGGGGTTTTTTTCACAAATCTTCTACTGTAATTTATAAATATGCATCCGGTAATTTCTGTAATCCCACTGGATGAGTAATCATCATCATCATCAGCCCATCTCAGTCCATTGCTGGACATAGGCCTCACCCAAAAGGGGGTTTATGCCCGTAATCTTCACGCTGGGCATGCGGATTGGAGATCGCAGGGCATAGCTTTCGCACCACTGCACCGAGGCCGGACGGATCGAGAATACTATGGATCAATTAATTTATCTCCATTGGTCCTAAAATATTTCACACCACACAAGCTGCGATGCAATCACAGCAATTGTTGTTCATCAGTTGACAAAGTTCACGTGAAAATGATGGATAATATTGTAAGCGATCTTACACACCTTAGAGCTTGCACTAATATTTTAAACCCTGAGACATCCACCAACTGGCACTTGGCTAGCGTTGCAGCCTACAACCTTCTCTTCTCTGATTCAGTACACTTGGCTAGCAGAGCCCAAGCAGATTGTACTCTTCTCTTTGTTTTGAGAGGAGAACTGGTAAACGATAAATGGGTACATGATGATGAAGGTTCCCGTGCTGTGTAAGACAATGGATCCGTCGCGGATTAGCGGAAACAAAGCCGGCACATGTGTCGCGCAGCGTGTGACAGTGTCGCCAGCAGGTGGCCACCACACTATTTCTATAATTACCTATCATCTGATAGGACAGGCTGTGGCACTGGGATTGTTCGTTTCGGTCATTGTAAGAATGAGAAGTTCTTCGAATATTTTGGTAATTATTTTTTTGGTTGTACATATGGACGTATGTGCAATCTTCGGATGCGGATATGACTAATCTGTAAATACTTTGAAATATCATCTTAGTAATGTAAATTTCTAAGAAATATTAAAATTATTTAACTGGTGCCTAAGTAGGTAGTTGAATATTTAGTATACATTACTGGGTAATCTCCTGAGAAAAGTACATATTTAAGTGCATTCGGTAATGTACATGTCTATAATTTTGGGAGTCAATATCGCAGCTTTTGATGTGCCCACTATTTATAGTAGGGAAGACCTGGTTCCACTTTCGCCTCAAACGACTATCCTTGGTATTTTCTATGCAGCCACTAATAATACATTTTGAACCCCTGATAAAAAAAAAATAGACACATATTACGTATAAAAGCTCTTTGATTAAGCGCTTTCGTAATAATTATTATTTTCACAATTTGTGAAAAGTGACAGTGCATCGATACCAACTTAAACTACGTTTATCATAATTATCTATTTTACCGTTGCGATGTTGGCCTTAAGGCTTATATTAAGGATAAGACTACAGGCACAAATTTCAATCCCCAAATAGTAGACTTCACGCATCTAAGAAAACATTACGAATATCTGTAAAGTTATCCGACTCCCATAAAAATGAATTAATGAACAATAATAATAAATATAAATACACGCCTGTGTTTTAGCGAAGTGGTAGACACAGGACAATAGTACACACCAACGATACACCAGTTAGATACATACATCTCATCATGGAAAAGGTGGTAAGCAATAATGAATGTCGATGAAACACGTCAGTTTTATAAGGATAGAGATATTTGGCCCTCGGTGTTTTCAGCTTAGCCCTTAGGGGACCTGGCGTGATTATATAATAATAACAAAATCGAGTTGTAATATACGCTCAGTGAGATCTATGTCCGCCATGTCAACAAGTATATATAATTATTATGTATTAAAAATTGTAATTAAGCCTAAGCACCGAATCCCCTTTTCATTGACAGCACAGGAACACATCTGATTTGAATAATAGCTGGTACGAATATCTAATTAAAGGTACTACACAAAACAGCATAATTCAATTATATTATACACGTTTTAACGATCGTATACTCGAGGCCGAACGAACTGTCGTACAGTTGCAACAAACTTAAAGTGTACCACGAAGTGCCGTAACTCATATCAATACGTACGCAATTGTGCCTGTTTGTAACAGAATTTAATTATAGTCACCACGATACTCAATAATAACAACATATATTAGCACAAAACAAGGTACATGCAGAGTAGTTAAATGTCATAATTACATGTTATATGGAAACTTTCAAGCGTGTTTTACCGAGAGCTGGTCGGGGAACAAATTTGTCAATCGGAGGCGAATGTCATCGTTCGCTACTTTCACAGTGCACCACAGGCGCAAGTTTGTCGAAAAGTATTCCACTGTTGGTGCACTGAGGTGTACAATGGTACACAAAAGGGATAGGTTCAACAACCAAATCGCACTTCACTTTAATGCCAGCACTAAAGATTTATATCTGGACGAGTTTTAAGCTCACAAATTAGTAATCAAGGCGCCGGCGAACAAAAGGTTTATTTTAAAAAATGAACATTCTAAAATTGAAATTTAAGTACCGTGACATAGTAGCGAAAATATTCTGATTAAAATGTTATTAAAGTATGAAATAATTTTGAATGTGTAATGGTTTAGCGGTTTTTAAATTAATTACACCTAATCGTCATATGGCCGGCGTGGCATAGTATGATTAATTGCATATTAATTTCAGACAAATCACTACTATAGAAATACATACTATAGCAATAAATTATGTATAAATAACTATTAAATGTTACACGAACCTTCGCCAAAGAAATATTACCACAACGATAAGGGTGCGTTTCCACCAGAGATTAGCGAGGATGCGTAGCGAGGAATGTGTTTGTTAAGAACCAATAGAATCCCT
>DWDT01000718.1:0-19028 GCA_018245595.1 Microceris scylla
GAGTCATGTCAGTTATACATTTGTCATTAAATCATGTCACACATAAATTCTTGAAGACTATAATAACACTGTTCAAGGACACAGTTATGTAGTTTTCTTTTAAATTGAGTAAGTGCTATTTATTTCAAATCTTCAGGAAGATTACTGTAAATTCTAATGGACATATGATATGAAGTTCCCGATCTCAATGCAGTTCTTGAAAAAACATTGATGTATATTTTGGTTCATTCCATTATTAAAACACCATTGGCAGAGCCTATTATCTCGTTGAAACAAAGAAACATCTAATTGTGATTTAATTTTTCGAGCAAATTTCAGGTCATCAGCAAATAAAATTGGATTGAATGCAAGGAAGCAACTAAGTATATCGTTGATAAATATATTGAAGAGAATTAGTCCCAAATGAGAACCTCTGGATGAGAGAAATTCTGGGACCAAATGAGAGAAATTCTGGGATAGGAATTATTTCCATCTCTTTTTGATTTAATAAAGGACCAAAAATATTTGGGGTTGTTGCATATTCTTTGTTCAGTCCTATTGATGTAACTATCGTAATGGCTTTCAACTAACTTTTGACATCTTTTGTTTATTATTTCTAATTCAATCGCATCCCTTGGATTTTTATATTTTTTGAATCTAAGACGAAGATTCTTTTTTTCTTGTACTACATTTATTAATGATTGACTAAACCATGGAGGGTATTTGCACTTGCTAAGTTTACTAAGTGGTGTGTATTTCTAAATTAAGTCCTTGAGCGTTTTATAGAATACATCAAGCATTTTATTTACATCTGGGCATTTAGGAAATACTCTGGTCCAATTTATTTTACTCTATTTTACTCAAATAATTTCGTTAATTGCCTTAAAATCCGATTTATAGTAATTAAATTTTACAATATTATCATTTTCAACAAGTTCATATTTTCAGGGCTGTAGGGGTTCCAACCACCATCTCAGGAGCCCAAGCCAACCTCACCTGCACGTGGTGCACGCTGCTATAACAGACGAGGCTCTGGCGACCGGCTGATTGCGGTATAGCGCAGCCTAAATAGGCACGGCTAAATGTCCTCGCTGCCGACGGGCACCAGCGTCGGCGGTGCGAAAAGCTGTGCCCTGCGATCTCCAACCCGCATGTCCAGGGTGGAGATTATGGTCATAAAGCCCCTTTTGGTGAGGCCTATGTCCAGCAGTGGACTAAGATAGGCTGATGATGATGATGAGATAACTCAGTTTGCTAGCTAATCCAAAAATAGACAGACTCTGTATTTTGGTAGTTGATCTGCTGATAAATCATATCATATATGAAACACTCGTTTTCATTACACGTAATTTAACGTTTTGTTTACGTTTCAACCAAAATGAGTCATTTGATCAGTGATTAGATTAATAAAATATTGTCAACTAATAAAATGCAAGTTTCATTCTCTTTCTTAGCACTGATTTGTGTTTATTACACCGTTTCAATTCAGATAAATGGGTTTAAGCGCTGTATAGAATTTTAGAATTTGGTACATCACCATCGTCAGTCTCTAGACGTCCACTGCTGGACAGAGGCCTCCCCAAACCAGCGCAACTCCTTCCGGTCCTGGGACTCCCGAATCCAACAGCTTCCCGCTGTCTTCTTCAGATTGTTAGACCATCTGGTAGAGGGGAATTTGGCCCAGTATTTGAAAATATTTTATTTCAGACAACTGCTACTACTACACAAGAGATATTTATATTATAGATCTATGTTTACTACTTGCGCCTGTACGTTTTGGAATAATTTATGCAAATGAAATATATGTACATATGTATGAGTTTTAAATATACCTACATATAAGAGTCATTTATGGTGTATAAATAAGAAATACGTACCTACGACATTAAAAATATTATTGGGTTCTAAGAAATTCAATAATATACATAGCAGAGGAAACTAAGTAACAAAAATAATTGACAAAGGCATGTAATTGAAAAACCCAATAGAGATTATTAAGACGTACCTACCTGTTTGCGACCGGGCAATTCGTAAGAATCAAAAATTTAAAAACAGATTTAAATATTCAAGTTGTACCGACACTACCAGCAGGGAAAGTATTATCTCAATACTCGAACAACAAAATCATAAAGTTGACGCTGTATATTTTGCTAAGCAACGTCGGTCACACTTTTTATTAACTTTGTGTGTGGCCATTAGTGCTGCCATACGTTTTATATACATACATGGGACTTGTATTGAGCGTATTTGAACACAGCATGCTTAAGTTTTTCTTTCGTCTGCCATTTTGTCTGTGTGGCCGAGCCATCAGAGTATGCCCTTTATCAATTTGTATTATAATAATCTGTTTCAAACAAAGCATTTTTAGTATATCTCTATTACGAAAGCAGTCGGCGAGTGTCATGTCGCGGATTCTGCGTAATGACCTCATCTGGAATTTTTTACATCCTCTTTCGCTTATAAGTAGCTTTTACTTCTGTATAGTAATATAGTAGTAAGCAGAGATTACTTAGTTCGTTGGCTCAAATATTTGCAACGCAATAGCTTACCCAACGAGCTATACAAATTATTTCGTGCACTTACTCTTCTCTCTAAGACAACAGTACTTCTACGGAGATTGTGCAAAGTAAATCTCAAACCATTAAAATTATTAACGCATGTTGCAATTTAAGTTAATATTATACGGCAATACTATTATTATTATTTTATTATTTCATTTACTATGATAAGCATTTTTATTCGCTTTCATTTAAAAAAATTTTAGCCAGTTTTCCTTATCACATGTCTTACAACTTGTCCAAAAATACGTAGTGACCTCGACAGCCGGATATCGACATAATTGCTGTAATATTAAAATAGAATCTCAGAAGTATCTCTCATATCTGTTATCATGAAGCAATAATTTCTATGATAAAATATACATATTAAGTTTGTAAGTACACACTATATTATAATGAAATGTTTAATTCCATAAGTTATTTAAATCGTTATGGCCATTTTGTTAATAGTCCTCAAGTAGTTTTATTATATTATTTCGTGAATTATTTACGAATGTAATATTACTTTCTAGTTGTATCACGCTATTTCGTCTTTTTATTACTGGCCGGTATCAGCATTTAAGAATTGAACTTATGTAAGACAACCCAGACTTAAGTGTCTCTTTTATTGCGATCAATGACGAGGTAAGTAATTGTACAGAAACTTGCTGTGATCAGAAGCATCCATGAACAAGCTTGAGATGATAATTCATATTAATTTTACTTTTCATATTTATGATCGATATTACGATTTCAGTTATATTTGAACCGCCTGCTCGTGCTAGGCTACTAAAATATGTTTTGAAGACTATAAAAAAGGCTAGAAAAAAAATAAAAACGGTCCAGTATCATTTGCAATGGCGTTGCAATGCAATCATTTTATAAATATACATAAAATTACTATATTTTTTGTACATGAGAAAGATTTCCAATATTTTGTTATTTATATTTGCTTATTCGATTATCACGCAACAACTAACGAATCCATCTTGTAAATTAGGGCTTTTGCTTTAAAAGTCATAATGTCAAACTCAAAACATGTGTGTTCTTACATTCGTCGTTATAATTTAGATACTGTTTAGGAGTAGGTACTGGGCAACCATTTCAATTACAGCTACGTAATATCACGCCTGTAATCCCCGAAGAGGTGGGCAAAGGAATGTGTACTACATTCCTCTGCCTACCTCTTCGGGGATTCCCATCGGCTCATCCCTCAGCCCGGCCATTCCGATCGGCTACTCCCACGTTTCACCAGTTACGTTTATGTCCCATTGAATAGGTAGTGAGCCTATTGCCATGCGCGGGGCACAAATCCAGAGACCTAGTCACTATTAGAAATTCTAAATAAGAAAAATCCACTAGTACCCGTCCTAGGATTTGAACCTAGGACCCCCTGATCGGCAGTCGCGCTTGCAACCACTCGACCAACGAGGCAGTCGAATCTAAAATTTATATATTCATAAGACAGATAATTGTTTACGAGTGTCCAAGCAGTGATTCATTCTTGTACTTAATCATGTTCTGTTACAATCGAATTGCCATTATGCATGCTTTCTCGTTGCGAATCCACATTTTTTGCTTTGTAAAGGTGACAGTCGTCTCTATTTCATTTTCAGTAGTCAACATTACTGGCAATTTTCGTTATTTCAACTAGAGTTATTTTATTGAGCAGCTTTGTAAGCCCCTATATTTATTACGTATAAAAATATTTTCACTATTGTATGTTGTACTACTATAAAGAGTAAACTTCGACACAGGCAGAGCCGTATACAAGTATTGTATGTAGTATTTGTACTGATACGGGTATTTTTTTAGGTTCTGTGAAAATTATAGGGTGCGTACATTACGTTTTTCATTTTGGATATACAAATAATGAATAAAAATAAAAGTAAAAATTTTAATTTCTTACTAGTAATTCATTACTAATCTAGAATTAGAATATTAGAATATTTAATAACGACAGTCTATTATACGAAATGTCTGGATACTTAAGCCAATAAATCATTTAATCAAATATACTTAGTTACTTCTAAGATAGACTTCATGCCAGCTGTTGTATATATGGTATAAGGTTATAAAAATACTTTAAAATATTAATTTATCTAAGTATGCAATATATAACCATACTTTAAAAATAAAAATTCAAGCAACCAATGTACTTATAATTAGTAAAATGTATAACTTAAATATGTACGAATCTATGTATTCATGCAAACGCCGCTATGGATGACAAAATGTTATTTTAATAAATCGAAGTCTTCACAACGTTTTACTTGGGGATCCATAAAGAATCTGTTTCGTCAGTTTCGTGACACATATAACGATAGTGACAGTTACGATCAGTGCTGCCATGGCATAACATGAAATATATTGCTCACGCCAAAAGTTATCTAAGTTAACAAAAAAAATGAGTGCGTTTACCCTGTACGTATAATTGAGTAAAACTTCTATGAAATTTTTGACACATTATATTATTTGCCTGGAAGTAATGAACCGTTTTATTAAACATTATTTGGCAACATCTAGCTTACACGTTTAATAGTATTTACGTATTTATTTTTTCCACATTTCAAAGTAATACATTTTAGCCTTTAATTTCTCTATTCAAGGGCGGATCCAGGGTGGGGGGTCATGAGCCCCATGTGGGGGTGTTTGATGTAAATGAAGTGATAACGCGTTTCGAGAGAAGACTTATAAGAATAATTGATTTTCTTATTTAAATATAGGTATTTTTAAGTACAGTACTTACATTTATCAATAAAATACCTACCTTTTACTTGTATCTATTATTATTAAAATTAAATTTAACTTCTCGTGACTTAACCACGATTATGTGACGCCCCGTCCCTCTTCCCCCTAGCGCCAAAGCTGGATCAGCTCTTGATTCAATTATTCTTCTCTTTATTTTATCACGTGCGGGAAAACTTATCACATTGAATAGATTCTTAAGCATAGACAATATAATGTATCTACACAGGCAAATTTCTGCAGAATAATCATACTAGTTTCAAATAAATTCGTATCATATTAATAGTTACGTACCACTATATATGAATTATCAATGTTATTTTAGTTGTTTGACATATTTGTTACTATTAATTTTCAAATTTTATGATTCCCCAATAGGTAGCAATAATATAAATCGTTTACGTTTGGTGGTTTAGTTTAATGAAATTATATGATTTGAAAAATTATATGCGAAATATTACCCACTATTTTTATAAATCTACTATTAAAATCTAAACGTGAAAGTAAGTGCATTAATTAATGTTCATTCGTGTTATATTAATCGTAGACTTGTAATTTTGAATATCTTTGCCAATTGGTACGAAACAAAAATCTGTAGAGAACATACTAAACGTCAAAGCGGTAATTGACGTTGGTCGCGTTAGTCGGCCGATCAATTACAATTTCTAATATTTTTCACATAATTGACCACAATAAAATGTGTTTTGAGACATACTAGTAGCACTGAGTAACAAAATGTCTGCAGAACAACCAGATCTACTTTTCTTTGATACATTCTCTCACGATACCAGCGAGGTAGGTCTGAATGTATTTATGTTTGTGTTCTTCATGTTTTCTTTTTATTAATTCAATGTGGAAACTAAGAAAGACTAAATACTAAAAATCAATATATTGAGATTGATTGCTATTTTTTGGTATTCGTTCCTCCATACTATTTTATCTGCGATTTGAAGAATATTGTTACGGCAATATACTTCTACTCGAACTGCGCCGTATGCCTAATGAATTTGACCGATAAAACTTTGGTCCTATATATCAAAATCGTCAGAAATAGACATGTGTTTCACAATTAAAATCTAAAATTAAATTCTTACACAATATTTTTTCTGTGGATAACATAACAAATATATTGTTGCATATTTTATGGTAAAATCGATAGCCGAACATGTAATATTTATGAAGTTGCTGACGCAAATGCACTCCTCTTATACTTATGTGAAGTTCAGCCATATTGTACAATCAATTTTCTACAATTGGCTACCCACTGTGGACACAAGAGATTGATAATAAATTGTTGAATGTAAGTATCTGTTGGCAAAATATTTTGTGCTGGAAATAAATTACAGGTATTATAATGTCCTCCACAGTTTTTTCAGCCAAATTCTCTTAGGGATGTGATTTTGATGGAAGCTTGAACTTTATCAAATCAGTATTGATTAATATTTTGACTAAACAAAAGAAGACATTTAGAGGTGTGGAGTAATACTCCTTAGTTTATATTTATAAAGGTTAATATGATCTAGAGAAACACACTGTTGAGTTCTGTTGTATTGTATTTTCACTTGTAAAATTAAATGAATAAATATAATATTTTCATCTCAATTTGTAGTTGGGGTTATGAACAGTGATAGCCTAATTATCTAGAGTCTAGATTTTAGGTAACCAACAGATCTGAGTTCTTTGGTCCTTGGAACATATCTTTAATAAAGTAATGTGCATTATACAACATAATTTTCTAAAGTGATGTGAATTTTTGAATTAAAGTATCACTTGACTGTCTAGTGAATAAAATCATTGTGTCATTTCTATATACCTCAGTTCTTATATAGTGTAAGGCATATAAAGGCTGCCACATTGTGTTTGGCCAGTGCACCAGTGAAACCAAAAAAAACAGTGAAATCTCAAAAAACATTCAATAAAACTGATAACATCTTGTCTGATTAACTATATCCCTAACTATTGTCTGTCAAGCATATTTTTAATAGTATAGTGTGTTGCTAAAAAATCATGAATCATTTTAAAATTGGTACTGTGTTATTTAACTATTTGGGTATTGCCAAAATTGATCACTGACATTAAAATTTCACAACTATCTTAAGCTAATCTATCTATTAATATATCTTTAATCTAGCTGCTTCTAAGTTTGTGCAGTGAAAGTATGCATGTTATATCAATCCACAGAACTTAAATATAGCTTTGGAAAACTAAAATATTCACAATATTAAGAATTCAGCCTCTCACTCCGAGGTTAGTGGGTTCAACTCCATGATGCACACTACTTTACAAAAGTGTTTAAATATCACTTGCTAACGATGAAGGAAGACATCATGAGATAATCTGTATACCTTAGAATTTATTTTCATAAAAATTTCTAAGGTGTGTGAAGTCTACCAAACTCCACTTGGCCAGTGTGGTAGACTATGGCCTTAACCCAAAGGAGAGAAGACTGATATTCCAACAGTAGAATCACAAATGGGTCAATTATTAGGAGTTAGCTTATTGCCAAATTCAATGAAATGTGTAATATTATAGATGAAATATGAAAGTACTACACTCTCCTGCCTTCCCTTATTAATTAATTAGTTAATTAGATTAATAAAGGTATGTTATGTAGTTGTGAGTGTGTGAGTGATTGTAAAATTTGTATTATAAATTAGTAGTTCAAATGCAATTATTCAAACTAGAGCAAATATTAGATCTCACTAATACAATACAATTACATGACATGTCGTAATTTTGTTATATATTACGTTCAAGTGATTAAAGTTGTGTTAGATAAAATTGTATTAGATTTTTGTACTACAGTAGGATGTTTTTTTGTTTACATATGGTTACTGGTATTATTTCACAAAAGATCAACAAGGTTATGTTCATTCAAACATATCAACATTCAACCAATTCTAGAAATTAGTAGTTTGAAAGCAAAATAAAGGAGCTTGCCATTTTCAGATATTTTATAGAACTTAATTGAGAATGGTAACTTTAAGTGTGACCAGAGTTAAATAAAAAATTTTCTATCAAGGTTTGGTCGTCACTTATCACCGTCATATGATGTACACAAAAAAACAATCTACTGTCATCTATGAAGAAGAGCTGATTACCAATTCCTCTTAAATTGTTTCTTCTTGTTCATATCTGTATACTCTTTTACTGATCTGAAATGTAGTTTTCGTATCTTTGTAATCTTCAAAGGAATAGCTGTTTATATTGTATGAAGAATTTGGAATAGAGAAATAATAGAATGTTCAAATTATAATCTTACCTTGTGTCTTTGTTAAGGATCCATATTACATAAAAACATTTAAATATTAAGAAAAGTTAAGTTTCTCTGATCATAAAGATTAATATACAAACATTACATCAGATAGTATACCTATACAGAAGTCTTTTACTTTAACTTTCAGGAGCTGAATCTGGATCTAGTGCAGTTCCCAAAGTCAGTTTATGTCAGGGAAATTCGTATCATACCTTTAGGAGCACGTGTTGAAGGCGACTTTCCAGGAGGTGTCCGTTTGGGTGCAACCAATCCCACAAAGTTTCACATTGACTTTTTCGTGAACGATTTAAGTAAACCCGGCGCTTCGACCTTTGAAGCTTTAGGGAGTATTGATTATTGGCAGAATGGTCAAATTCACATGGAGTGTGGTGGTGCCGATCAACCTAGGATTCCTACTGATGGGCTTGTATTAAGAGGTAGGCAATATGATAAGTTAATTCTTCTTAAATCTTGTCATTTTCTAAATCAGTATATTTAATTATCAGACATTACTAATTTGTTCATGGTTTTAATATTTAATTTACAGGTTGGTACACTACCATCACTCTAGCTGTCTATGGTACTCTCACACAAGTGTTGAATGACACACCCATTCCTACAAGTGCACCACCAAGCGTCCAACGACCGCAAGTAGCGCGCGAAGTTCCTCAAGTACAATCAGTACAAACAGCTACAGAATGGCCACAAGACACTACTAATCCTATTCCATCATACACAGGAAACGTAGCTTCAAGCAATCCTGAAGCATATGGCCCTAATAATTATCCAGAAAATTATGATAATCAAATATACAGGGGGGATTATTACGGCAACGACCAACCTAAAGATCCAAGGACATATCATCATTTGGAGGGCAACGACTGGGAGAAAGGTCGCAGAGATATCAGTTGTGAAAGGGAAGGAGATAGAATGCGACATAGTCCACGATCTTTGGAACATGACAGAGATAGAGATAGACGAGATGGAAGAAGTCGTAGACGATCATTAGACAGAGGACGAAGTCGTGAATCTTCAAGACTACGAGACCGAAGCCGTGATCATGAAAGAATGGAGCGACACCATACTAGATCGCGTAGTAGGGATAGGGATTACATAGTCAAAGGCGAATATAGGCCGCTAAGTCGGTCCCGATCTCGAAGTATTGACAGAGATAGAGGAAGAGGTTTGTCTAATGATTGTGACTGGGACAGAGGATCTTATAAGAAAGATGATTATCGTCGTCATCGGGACGCTTCATATGATAGATCGCGGGCAACTTCATATGAACCTCGATCTCCATATGATAAAAGACCGCCATCATACGAACGAAAAATACCCTATGACAAATCAATGCCCTACGAAAAACGTTTGTCACCATATGATAAGCGAAGTTCTTCCTACGAAAGGCGTGCCCCGTCATATGAAAAACAAACATCATATGAAAGGAAAAGACATTCACCATACGGTCGAATGCGAGGATCTAGTTATGGGAGTAGATCTCCTAGTCGCGACGATCCGAGAAAAAGACCTAGAACTCCACCTGGCGATAGAAGACCGATATCTCCAAGAGAAGCCGACGTATCCAGTCCTATTAACTCCGTAAGGTCAGAAGAAGTACCTGAATACGACAGAAACACCAAGCAAATACCACGAATCGACTATTATCATCAAAATTACAGACATAATAATTCGATTAGGAGCCCATCACAAGAAGTTGAAAATACTTATGTCGAACAGCAACATTCCACCTTAGTTACTGTACCAATTGTTGATAATGTTACGATGTCAAAACCGACCGAATCGCCTAATCGTAATCAAGAGGAATCAATGGACGCTGAACAATTTGAACCCATATTATCAGATGAGGACATTTGTGATGACATGGACGGGCCACCATACATGGAAACAGAGTATGATTTGAATGAATATTGTGGAGTAGATGACATAATTAAATATTACAACCCATTCAAAGCCGAATGGGCTAAATATGAATATGTAAATAAGATTCATATGCTCTCTAATTCAAAAGACAAAGTAAAAGATGTGACAAATGCATCCTTTCATGAACTTTGTGAATCTAGTCCAGACCTTTTTAAGATTGCTGATATGACCAAAACTGCGAAGAAAAGGGAACAAAAGTTTTTTGCTAGTACATTTCAAGACATTGATAATTCGTCCAGGGAAGATTGGGTCCATCTCTGCGAGCAATTATTTGTTTCTTTAAGCGGTTTGTGCAAAAATACCGATATAATCCTCCGCATATTTGGAAGTAATTTGCAATCTGATGTAGATGAATTCACGGATATCTCTAATATGCTAATAACGTTTTGTAAGATTGGCTTAAACTTCGACTTTGCATTGGCTCAACAACAGCCAACATATAAAATAAGGCACATGAAATGTGGAATCCGATTAGCTGAAGCGTTAATGTCCCATAAACATAATGGTTTGGTAATGGAATCATTGTTACGCGCTGGCATCAATATGCCAATGTTACTATTGGAAATGTATACGAAAGAATATATGGCGTTAAGTATTCGCCTCATGATCTTGAAATCATTGAATGCTTGCCTTTCCTCGAAAAAATCAATTGAACATTTCATGCAGGAAGCCATATTTCCAAAGTTTAATAAAAATGACAGTGATGCAGACAGAAAACCGAAAAATGGCTACCAAGCTTTGATAACTATGATGGAAGCCAACCCGCTTGCAAGATTAAAGTTTTCGATCAGTGCTTTGATTAAAAAGCTTAATATTTACGAAGTTCTTGGAAAACTTAACGATGTAGTTAAAAATTTCAATAAAAGTGCGGCTGAAAATATTCATACCGATGACCCTGAACTATCCGAAAGCGATATTGAATTTATTGTGAACTCGTTTTCGGAAATACTGTACATGTATAGATCTCAATGCTTTCATCTGTCGCAACCAAAGCGGTTTCTGCCCGTATCGGCACAGTTCGAAATAAACAAAGAGTGTTCAAATGAGGTTTTGCTTGAATTTTTCGAGATACATCGTATTCTGGAAGTATGCTTATATTTGCTGACATGTCCAAGCACATGCAATAATTTGGTAATAACAAGTCCGATCCACGATTTTATTTATGAATTAGTCAATTCTCACAACGGTCTTGTATTTTTATACAAAAACATGGAAATTAGTGAGCTGTTATTCAAAACGTTAGAACAACCTTACGGTCAACAAAGTTCGGAAGAAACTCCTTATCCTCACGACAGCAATTTAAGTAACTACAGTGAATTACAAATTTTGGGTCTTGAGTTAGCTTATAGGCTAAAGGCTATATATTATTTGGAATCAATTTGCGATTTGCAAGCTGGAAAAGGTGATGAAAACGAGCTGATTGATCGTTTGCAAGCTTTATATTGTCTCAGTTTTGGAAGTATTGGCAAAATTGCTGTTCCGGAAATCATTGTGATGGGTGACAATGCTGAATGCTTAATGGAGGTTTTCGAAAATGATTTAAAGAATAAAAATAAGATTGACTCACCATCAAAACAAAAATCTCCCGCTAAAGGGTATGCTATAGAATTGATAGTGTCCGCTGTTAGATATTCAGCTAATGTGCCGTTTTTGAAGAAATATGGACAACGATTAATCAACGTTTCTAAGGAACACGACAGATTCGAACCAAGTGTTTCAAGTGTTTTACAAGAAGTTATTCCATACTTAAAACCTATAGAAAAAATTACTCTGCTTTCGGGAGATGACATGGCAGAGTGCGTGGAAATTTTGAAAGCGGGACTAGATCATTCTCCTGATTTGCCTGGTGAGCTTACGACTTGTCTAAGAGTTTTACGACACTTCTGTATTTCGGATTACGAGAAAACAGTGTCAATTGCTTGTGAGTCGCCCACAGAAGAATATGTAGAACTCAAATATAAATATAACGTTCTTCAACTATTTTCCTTAGATGGTGTCGCTCATTTAGCTGGAATTTTAGATAGATTGACAACGCATTTTGAACAGCCTAGTATGCACACGTCTTTCTTTGCATCCGTAAGGGGGCTTCAATTGGCTCAAATATTATTGCCTTGTCTGAGATTACTTGATGAGATGCTTGCAAGAGTGGTCCGAAGTCGAGGACCAAGATTCCGTGATTTGACTGCTGCTCCAGTTTTGTTGAAAACTTACGGAATTGCTAAGGCTTTTCCTGTTGGATCTATCGGATTCCGAACTGCTTCAAGAGCTGCCGAAGCCGCCGTCAGGGCATTGTTGTCTTATGCCCAGCCGATAGCCGACGATGCTAACGATGGTGATTCTATACGCCGTGGACCATGGACATCTTTATGCTCCGAAGTTATATCTTACACAATGACAGCTCCATATACATTTGTACCTGGACTTTTAGTGTTCTCAGAACTATTGCCTTTGCCATTACCGATGCAAGCAAAAACTGCGCCTACAGATCGAGAACTCGCAGACGCATCGAATGAGAGGAGACTTTGGTCGGCGCATTTACATGCTCTTTCTAATGACTTGACCGATATGATTCAAATAATTTGTATGTCGACATACCGACCAGTGGTGCATATGCTCCGGCGGGTTTGCGTTCAGATCGCTGATTTAGCACCCAACACGGCAGCGACAGTTGCTCGAGCAGCTGTTGGTGCAGTAATGAGGGAGATGAAAGAAGGAGAGCCAGCGTCAGCTAGCTGCGCGAGAGTTCTTGGTTTCTTAGCCTGCTTAGTATCACATGCACCAGTTAAATGTGCTGTCTTACACGCCATGAATAGTGGCGGACCTAAAGCGAATGATGTACAGTTGGCTTTATGCGGTGTTCTAAGTATTTCTAGTGCATCTAACGAACATGTAGCAGCTCAAGAGTTTGCAGCACATGCTTTAGGTGCACTGTGCGACATTGAAGTGACATTAATTCCAGTGACTGCGGCATCCGAAGCATTGCTAGCTAATTCCTTACCAAATAAAGAATCTCTGATGGCATTCCTTGATGCAACCGCTGATTGTCTTGAATCCTCGACAAAGACTGGTGCTGTAGCGTCCTCAATTCTTCGAGCGTATTTCGTATTAACCGAACATGAGTATGGATTTCAACAATTCAGGAAATTTGTGGCTAAGAAAAAGGAGACACTTGGGAAGTACTTCAAATGGGCGATGGAAAGTTTTGGCGAAGACAAGATGGAATGTTTGAGTTTGTACATAGATCTGTTCAGAATTTTAAAGGCAGAAGAAGAAGAGGGTCCTGTTGGAAGAAAGAGTGTTTTAAGCATGAATGAAATTGCGGATATGGTGGGCTATTGTACATCTGATGAAAACCATCCTGTTTTTACTCTGGAGAAGATATTAAAGGTACTTTAATGTTTAAATTGAACAATACATTTTTATTTTGGACCAGAAAGTAATATACATTTACGTTAAAATTTCAGGATAATAACTGTGATGAGGAAGCTATATCCAGTGCTTCCTTCCTTGCCACACAGCTTCGCAAGCTAAGACCAGACGAGGCAACCCCGGTTGATGTAACGGAGGCACAGCTTCCTCCACCAGATACCTTAGTCGCTCAGTTTGCAGCGAGAACTATCTTCACCATAGGAGATTCGAACGATGAACGTTTAACGAGCGGCTATTGGCTGAATGTTCCAGCCCCTAGTGGAGATGATGATGTTAATGATAGTGAGCTGGTCAGTTACATAAATAGTATATTTCATTTCAATTATTTTCAAACAAGTGCATTCTTCGCCACTCGTAGTTTTGTCCTCTCAATACGCATTTCTAACAGTTCTATTAATATTTTATCTCACTTTCTCGTTAGGAGACTGGAAATTGAATTAATAAAATATTTATAACAATAGTTTGTTTCATCTACAGTAATTACGTTTACAAGTTACAATTAAAATATAACAGATGTACGTAATTAAAAATGTGTGTTTAGATAGTTTCGTCGTTTACTGAATTGAAGTAGGGAAGTCGGTCGGATATTACTCGAATGTAATATACTAATTCTCAGTGGCGATAGCAGTTAAGTGGTGTGGTGAGGTGCGGTGGTGCGGTGGTGCGGTGGTGTTGCAACGGTGTGGGTGTGCGCAGGTGTCGTGCGACGTGGCGCAGCTGGCGAGCGCGCTGGCGGCGGGCGGCGCGGAGGCGCTGCGCGGCGCCGTGCGGCGGCTGGCGGGGCTGGCGGCGCGCGCCGACCCGCCGCCCAGCGACGACAAGCGCCCCGCCGGTCACTGCTCCTCATACATTACAATCTATATCATCACTCTTCACTGTACACCACATACATTATTACTAAGATAACACCTATTGGAACAATTGGATATACCATATATACAACGTGCTCTTCTATCGTTAAAAAGCGATCTATACCAGACAATCTATGGGTACAATTTTCATAATATTTCTCAATAACTGTTGTTCTGTGTTTACTCTTATTACGTCTTTGTATATAACAGTGGCGTTAAACCGTGTTCGCGGGGAGGGCGGCGCAGACGCGTTCCGCTCCCGTCCGCCCAACACATCCCGACCGCCTTCATTGCACGTGGACGACTTCACTGCCCTCCACCAGCCCTATCCCGGACACGGTGGCAACAGGTGACTAGCTATATTCAACTAACCAATATGTTTCATTTTCTTTAAGTAACAGATTGCTGAAAAATATAATTAGCGTATATTTGACTCCAGACCTTTAATTTGAATAATTATTTTAGGGTCACTCTTGACTTATCAATAGATTTTTTGATTGCATACATACATAATATCTCATCTGTTTCCCATAAGTGTGGGTAGATATTAAAAATTTCTATCATTTAAGGTCTTGACAATATTTTTATTATTTTCGTAGTTATGATTACGTTACACTAATAGTGTTGTAATAGTGTGAAAGTTGTGATACTGAGTAAGCGGGGATGTATGTTGCAGAGGGCTGAGGCGAGGCGTGGCCGTGGCTGACCGCGGGCGCTTCGCCTCCGCAGCGCCCGTGCACGCACACTACCGCCATCTGTGAGTATCCACACACTACTATACGCTAACACGTGCAACATAATAATATTAAAAATTATAAACGTAGAAGTAAAAGTTATTAATGTTACATCTAAAAGGACATTTGGCACTTGTGTGAGCATTGTTGCTCAATAGGTAGTCCCTAAGGGATCTGGCGTGATGATATAATAATAATCTCAAAAAGTAAAGATTTTCAAAGAGCACATTGAATAAAATCCGTTCGATAATTCGTTCCTTAATAATATAGAAACAGAAAAGACGACAATTCTTATTATTCATTGAAATAGTGCAAGGGTGCTTGAACGCGATTATTAAGCGATTTCAGTGTTCTTTAGGAATGTTCTTAGGAATGTAAGTGTTCTTAGTGTTCTTAGGAATTAATGCACATTCAATATGAAAAAAATACCCGATTTCATTACACAGCAGATTTATTACAGCTATAAACAAACCCTAAAAACTGTACCCTCAGTAAAATATATCGGCTTAACATTGTAAATAATATGCCACGTTCTGAATAAAATACAACTTTTTTGTACAAACCACGTGATATATGATAGTAATTGCTCAATTTGTACTAGGAATAAATCTTAAATAATAACAATAATCATCGCTTAGGTCATCTTCATAAACAGTAATTTTATCACAAACTTGGCAGGGCATGTGTCGTGGCAACCAAACTTATTTAAAATAATTTAACGTCATTCTTATTGTATTTAGTCTTTTATAATTTCCTTATGATCATTTATTGCTCTGAATATTTACCGATTATTTAATATTAATTGAAAAATATTCTAAAAATATTATACACTTACGATATAATTTACTACATATAATATTTATAAAATACAATACATACTTCCAAATTATATAGATAAAAACTCCAGCCAGTGTAAGAATGCATTAATATTGTATAATAAAAGCTTTGTAATAATACATGCTAAATAAATTTTCTCAGTATTGCATTGCGCTCTCGATAAGAAACATTCTAGTTATGGTGCTATAATTCAGTTGACATTTTCCGAATGCAAGCTTCCGATGCGGGCACTACCTGCTGAGCTGAGCGAGCCTCCACAGTTTAACGGTAGGCCTCACTGTAATTTCCCTTCCGCTCTTTATCGACTGAAGTATAATTATAATTCATCATCAATGAACGGCTTGAACTCGGTGCGTACACTGCCGTGCCCCCGGAAAGATATATAGTCTACTCTTTATTTTCACATTTGTTTACAGCGAGCATTTACATAGTAATTAATAGTGGAGCATAGTTTTTGCAATAATCTGTTGTAATAAACGAGGTTTGTAGTGTCATTTACCTACAAAAAGCGTTACTGCAATAGATTGATACTAAAGCCAAGTTCATGGGTAAAATTCTCTTGCCTAATAATTTCTTTTATGACATTTATAAAAGGGTAGTATTTCGGATCACTTCTTTTTAAAGAGTTGTTTAACGTATCACGCAGTCGGTAAGGGGCGGAGGGGGAAGTATCCAGTATTGCCACACTCGAGCCTCGTCACTGTATCTAATTTCTCCACTGTATCATCGATTCAAAAATCGTATCAAATATAACTATAACTCGTTTCATAAAAACAAACGATTCTCTAAATTATCAATTGAACCAAAAAGTGATACAGAAGTTGGTTGAAATTAGCGTAAAAAAATTTTACAAGCTGAAAATAAATTGAAAATAACACGAGCTTGTAAAATTGGCTGATAAACGTTAATATTGTTGTATGTCTTATGGGAAGTGTTTTGTTTTTATGTACTGTTCTGGCTTATTGTGTCGTTGTAGACTCGCTTCAGCCCATTCCCTTCAAACAATAGAACGGTGAAAGGTTTGGTGACGTGTTGCCTCTGCAACTCTTGCCCTTGCGCTGCTTTCACGCCTATACGTAACATATATCTACCACTATAAGTATTTGTATATACATATATACACATACATTGTAATGTATATTTAAATTTTAATATTTATATACATGTTTCTTAGTTAATATATTATGTACATACATAAATGTATATTTTAACTTAAAAACTTACATCCAAAACACAGGCAACTTTTTATGAAATTTCATGTGACGTTTATCATGATAGTAGCTTTGTACCTGTATTGCGAACCTTTGCGCGTATTTCAAAACGAGCGCAATATTTTTATCCACTGCAAAGCGGTAGGAGCTACCCCATCTCCGAAACAAAAACAGAATAACCATTGCACTCTTGTTCTGCAGAGGAGATGGCAGCACTGTTGCCTAGTTGGTAACACTATCACCTACATATATCAAAGCACCATAGTCTTTGACAGAGTTTTACCACGAAGATATTGAGCGTAGAGTAATTATAGCTACAAATGTGACCTCACAAGTGACAAATAAAACGCTAACCGATCTAACGAGGTGTCATTTTTGACATATATTCCTACTATAAATCTATTGGGATTATTCTCTTTAGGTACAGTAGACAGCATGCACCCCCTTTCTCTCACATCTCTGCCACCACACCCTGCCACCACTCTACCACCACCCTACCACGTGGTTGCGGCGCTGTTTGATGTGCAAATATGTGTTCATTAACAGTAATTATTGAGCTGGTGTAAATAAGGAGCAGGTGTAATAAATTAACCACCCAATGCACCAATTCATACAAGAAACGGACATTAAAAGTAACTAAATGTGGCTCAGTATTTTGCCGCTTACTTGAAATAATTAGTTACCCAACGACGAATAGATAAAATCAGAAGACATTTGTGATCTAGAAAGCGATCAAATCATTGTATAAATATTTGGAAATATGCGTTTAAAAGAAATTTTGATGTTTCGTTATCCGTGGGCCGCATCAGTGTAACGCATTCGTTGGTTTGTTTAAGTTTGAACTAGATTTTAATATGTGAACAGACGACTTTTATAAAATATTGTTTACCTAATCCATACTGCTTAATTTTGTTCAATTACCCACATCTGTATAAATTATTTTTTCTTCTATTAATGACCTTGAAAATAAACAATAAACACTGAATGTTCGTCACTAATGCGGATCTAGCAGTACATTTGTTAAAGTAAGACATCATCATCATCAGCCTATTCCCGTCCACAGCTGGACATAGGCCTCTCCAATGGCACGCCACGGAGCTCGATTTTCAGCTCTTCGCATCTAACTAAGCAAGTTAAAGTAAGTACAATGACTAATATGTCGATCATGGTGTGTTGCAGTCGCGGCCGTGGAGCGTGGGAGATGGGCGGCCAGCACTTCGGCCATTTCGCTCCAGCCTCCCAGTACATGATGGGTATGTTTGTATGCCTAGCGCACGCCATCTGTCCATCTGCACAGGAACAGTTTTATTTATGATTGAATATTAGCATTGGTGTCAATGGCGAGGAAATAATTGGAAGGTTGTGCCAGGTTCTAATGTTCTAAAGTTCTAAATTCAAATTCCAGAAGTTCACCAGAATCCATCTTGCATGTTCACGATCACTTTTATTCATATCCGAAACTTAACAGATTTCTAATGTGAGTTTTTAAAGTTCTTGTGCGTTTT